>MJUU01065723.1:158919-191267 GCA_002080025.1 Modiolus philippinarum
CCCCAATACATTTATTTCTTAAACAGCCCTAAATAGTAAATTAGTAATACACATACACATACAGACAACAAAAATAAACTGGTACCTTTTATGTTTCACGTCTTCATCCAACAGTTGTACAGCACTGGTAATAATCTCTTCTACAAGGGACCAGTTCACTCTACAGCCTGATGAAAAGATCCAAATTAATAAAGGGCTACACAAAGTGCAGTATGATATGATAGTAGTACATTGGGGTATATATAGACAAATGTTGAACAAAAATGATTGCAGAAATGGCAAAGTGAACATTTTTTAATTCCTCTTGCCCATTCCACCATTAAATTATGGAAAAACTTAGATGCAAAAGTTGATTTTTTCCCCATATATGCATGTATATCAGAAACAGTAAGATCTGTATACAATCTGGTGCTATATACTTAAAAGCTTAAGTGAAGATAATTCTAAACTAGAGGATGACATGCCCCCGCGCAAGGTTGAATCAAATTGGGATTTTCTAGTAATATTTGTGTCTGTAAGACACATGATGTCCCCGCTAAACACATGTTATTCTAGGTTGCACAGATTAACTACCGGTATGTACCCTCTATTACTAAATCACCAAAAAATTATAAGTTGAGCAATGTATATTTTTGAAGAAAACCCAAGGAGGAGTTGTTCGGACAATCTGTGTACCCTGTATTAATAATTCATCCAATAAATGACTTAAGTTCAACAATGTGTATTTTTTCCAAAAATGCATCAAAATCAAAATCCTTCCCACATGCACATCTTCAATATAGGTACAAATGATCTGCAAAATAAAAACTTCCTAGCATTAAAACTGAAGAAGGACTTGCGCGGACAAACTATGTACCCTCTATGAAAAATCACCTCAAAAATGACTAAGTTCAACAATGTATATTTTTGACAAAAATGCACCAAAATCAAAATCCTTACCACAGGCGCATCTTCAATATAGGTACGAAAGATCTGCAAAATAAAAACTTCCTAGCATCAAAACAGTAGGAAGAGTTGCGCGGACAAACTACGTACCCTCTACACAAATACACTAAAAAATGACTAAGTTCAACAATGTATATTTTTGACAAAAATTAACCAAAATGAAAATCCTTCCCACATGCAAATCTTCAATATAGGTACAAATGATCAGCAAAATAAAAACTTCCTAGCATTAAAACTGTAGGAGGAGTTGCGCGGACAAACTATGTACCCTGTATGAAAAATCACCAAAAATGACTAAGTTCAACAATGTATATTTTTGACAAAAATGCACCAAAATCAAAATCCTTATCACATGCACATCTTCAATATATGTACAAATGAACTGCAAAATAAAAACTTTCTAGCATAAAAACTGTAGGAGGAGTTGCGCGGACAAACCATGTACCCCCTCGGACGGACGGACGAGGGTAAAACAATATGCCCCCCACCCCCCACTTATCGTCACGGGGGCATAAAAACAAATCCCTTTAAAATCAAATGAAAAATACATATTTCATATACATGTAGATGTACTGTAAAAGGGGATATTTTCGCATGGTTTAAATTTTGCGATTTTTATTTCTAAACCTATTTGCGAGGTTTTATTTTCGCGATTTTCACTGATATTTCGTTCCGCTTGTACTAAAAACAAATTTACACGAGGGTAAATTTTCGCGAATATGTGCCAAACGCAAAATTAGCGAAAATAAACCCCTTGTGAAAATTTCCCCTTTTACAGTACTTAATAACAAGAAAATGTGTCTAACGGACACAATGCCCTGCCTCGCAACTGTTATGAACAATGCTACATTTCATGATCAGTAAAGCATGGAGTTGGTTGCATATATATATTTTTATTATCATTTTTGTCAATTATACCCTAATGGGTATTTAATCAAGTTTAACAAGAGCTGTCGCCCAATGGCAGCCTGATATACCCCCGCTCATTGAACCCTGAATCAATGTGGCAAGTGCAAATTTAATTGAATAGGGACACAATACAGGTGTGGAACAGTACAAGTGTGGACACAATACAAGTATAAACACAATGATATAATGAAAAACAATGATGTCTCAACAAACAGGAAGTACTTATAACTTAACCTTGAAATCCGAATACACGATAGATTGGACCATAAGGAAGCTCTGTGCAAAACAACAATTGAATCCCACTTACAGTTTCAGAAAAAAATTTGATGAATAATTCCATATATTGTAGAACAGTGAAAATCAATGACGTCTCGACAAACAGGATGTGCTTAGGACGTAACCTTGAAATCCGAATACACGATAGATTGGACCATAAGGAAGCTCTGTGCAAAACAACAATTGAATCCCACTTACAGTTTCAGAAAAAATTGTGACGAAAAATTCCATATATTGTACAACAATGAAAAACGATGACGTCTCGGCAAACAGGAAGTGCTTATGGTGTAACCTTGAAATCCAAATATACGATACATTGGACCATACGGAAGCTCTGTTCATAACAACAATTGAATCCCACTTACAGTTTCAGAAAAAATTGCAACAAAAAAATTCCATATGCTGTTCAATAATAAAAAAAACAATGAAGTCTCGGCAAACAGGAAGTCCTTATGCGGTAACCTTGAAATCTGTATATATTGGACCATCATGAGAAAGCTTTTGCCAAAATAGGATTTCATTCTGTAAAGTAGTTGCTGAGAAAAGTGTGGTTACAGACGGATGAACGAACGAACGAACGGAGGTAAACCAGTATACCCCCACTACTATGTAGCGGAGGTATAATGATAATAACATATATATTCTTCACAGAAAAGAAACATAAACCTATGGACAAAACTTGAATTATCCCCTTTTTTCATGATCATGAAGCATGATGTTGGTGGCATGGTTAAATATATATGATTTTTTTGTTTATTAATACCCTAATGTGTATTTATATAATGTTTCATGATAATAGAATACACCCTTCACAGAAGAAAAAAACTTCAACCTAAGGGTAAACTTCATACTCCTTCTTTTTTCCATGATCATTGAAGCATGAAGTTGGTAGCATGAATAAATTTTTATTATGATTTTTGTTTAATTATACCCTACTGTGTATTTATATAAAGTTTCACCACAATAGCATACATCCTTCGCAGATAAAAAACTTCAACCTGAGGGTAAACCTCATACTATCCCCCTCTTTTCGATGACCAGTAAAGCATGAAGTTGGCAGCATGGATTAAATTTTATTAAGATTTTTGTTTTATTATACCCTAATGTGTACTTATGTAAAGTTTCATGACAATAGCATACATCCTTCACAGAAAAAAAACTTCAACCTGAGGATAAACCTAACTTGACGGACGAACGGTCAAACGGACGGACAGACCTGAACACTATATGCCCCCTACTAACGTAGGCAGGGCATAAAAATCAGATTTGGGCCATTTTTGGTTCATTTTATTTTGTAAATAGGAAGAGAAACAAATATGTTTTTTTGAATGGCCTTATGTTATTGTGATTTACTTATGGTATGGATGCAACATAATTCTCTGTTTAACTACTAATTACATTGCTTTGTTTCTGTATCTATCTATTTTGTGAATGCTGAGAGATAAAATGGATCACTAAATGAATACATGTATCTTGTAATAACTCTTTGGTGCAGATAAAGGTTATCACTTTGACCGATCTTCCTTACCTTTAAATATTTTTTGTAGCAGATTTTCCACACACTTATTCAAACTTCTATTATATATGGATCCAAATACAGCAATCCAGTGTCTATAAAATACAATGTAAATATTACAACAAAAAATTACAAAAGCATCTCTATTACGGAACTTTTGAATTGTGTTCATCCTCGAAACAGTTCTATTTTTATACCTAAAAAATCAATACATCAATACATTGAGAGGGAATCACTAATTCATGAACACTGTTGAGCTAAGGGCGATTTATATTTAATTGATTTCTAGCACTTCAGGTTCATTTTTTTTTCGGCAATGAAAATTTAGTTAAAAATTGTCATATAGGAAAATTATAAATGCACTTCAAATTCATTAATAGTTTGTTTTAAATGTGGTATATATTTATTTCAATAGGTTTAGAAATCCCGTATTCCTTCTTACTGATATCCGAGGTGATCTTTTCTGCCTTCAATTACACAAGAATTCCTATCTCAAAAGTCCCGTATTAGAAGCATGTTAATCTACTTGCTAATATTGTAACATCAACAATACACAAATTGTTTATATATTTGAGTGAAATTCCTCCAAAATGCTGCTTTTGATTCAGAGAATCTATTTAAGCAATAACAGTACATTACTTGAATGTCCAGGGGTGCCAATCATAGATTTGACACCAAGAAACATTCAAATGTACTGTCATTGCGAATCTAATGCAATCAATCAATTTTGAGTCATATTTGTATTCAACATACTGTAATCGTACTTATATTCGCGAGTACTTATTTTCGCGAAAAATCCTTTTCAGCTAAGTTCGTGTGTATGTAATTTCGGGGAAGGGAGTGCTTTCCTTATTACTTTAATATAAAATTATTATATTCGCGGGTTCTTATTTTCGCGGAAAGATGCTTACCATGAAATTCATGAAAATAAGTACACCCCGAAAATTAGTACAACTAGATATCAGTGAGATGGTATCCATCTCTGTGGGCCCCGCTGCAAGAATGTGACCTAGAGGTCAAAGGTCAAAGTCAAGGGTCACCAACCATGGTACACAACACATCGCCTTGAGGTGATCTATATATATGCAAAATATCAAAAGCCTATCTCAAACGAGAAAAAAGATATAGCCTAGACATGTTTTGGTCATTAAAAAAGCATGAATGTGACCCTGAGGTCAAAGGTCATGGGTCACCAACCAAGGTATGCAACACGTTGCCTTGAAGTGATCTGTCCACATGCTAAATATCAAAAGCCTATCTCAAACAAGAAAAAGGATATAGCCCAGACACATTTTTGTCATTGAAAAACATAAATGTGACTTTGAGGTCAAAGGTCAAGGTCAAGGGTCACCAACAAAGGTATGCGACATGTCGCCTTTGGGTGATCTATCCACATGCCAAATATCAAAAGCCTATCTCAAACCAGAAAAAAGATAAAGCCCAGACATATTTTGGTCATTAAGAAAGCATGAATGTGACCCAGAGGTCAAGGGTCACCAACCAAGGTATGCGACACGTTGCCTTGAAGTGATCTGTCCACATGCTAAATATCAAAAGCCTATCTCAAACGAGAAAAAAGTTATAGCCCTTACATGACTTTGACATTGAAAAAGCATGAATGTGACCCTGAGGTCAATGGTCAAGGGTCACCAACCAAGGTACACGACACGTCGTCTTGAGGTGAACTATCCACATGCCAAATATGAAAAGCCTATCTCAAAAAGGAACATGTGTGGACCCAAATTGATGTCTCGCCTGTCCCTACTTGATCGCAAAATTGATGTGAAATTTCAGACTGCCTAAATCAGAAAAATTAACATGTTCACTAGACTGTGAAATTAGATTAACTGACAAAAGCAATATAGCAGACTGTCACATATCGCCCAAAACCAAAATTCCAAATATTAATGACCTACCACTGATAGATACTGAAAAACCAAACATGTTCACTAGACCATGAAAATGAGGTCAAGGGCTAAAGCCAAATAGCAGGCTGTCATCTTCCATCTAAGACAAACCCAAATGCCAAATATTATTGAACTTACATTAATAGATACTAGGAAACTTTAACATGATACTGGACCATGAAATTGAGGTCACAGACAAAATCCATATAGCAGACTGTCATGTACTATGCAAGACCAACATATAAACCAAATATCATTGACCTACCACTTATAGTTACTGAGAAAATGACCTAATCACAAAAACTTAACATGCTCACTAGACCATGAAATTGAGGTCAAGGACAAAAGCCATATGACAGAAATGTGACCCTGAGGTCAAAGGTCAAGGTCAAGGGTCACCAACCAAGGTACGCGACATGTCGTCTTGAGGCGATCTGTCCACATGTCAAATATCAAAAGCCTATCTCAAAAAATAAAAATCTGTCCACATGCCAAATATCAAAAGCCTATCTCAAAAGAGAAAAATGGAAGAATGTGTCCATGGGACACGGATGCCCCCACCTCCTTGCAATCGAAAACCTTAAATTATTAAAGGCATAACTATGTACAATATATATATCAAATTATTGTAAAAAAGGATCTCTCCTGTGATAAATAGGCACTGGAACTGGTTTGGTTTTGATATATTGTGTAGGTCCAACAAATAATCTGACAAACAGTCTTATATGTAATCTAATCTATTTTTAGCAACTGTGACCTTGACCTTGGGGGTATCAACGCTAAAATCTATGGGATTATGTCTATAGTGATAAGTAAGCAAGTAACCAAGTTTGGTTTTGATCAGATCCAGAAAACTCAAGTATTCGTTCGGAAACCAAAATTTATTGAAATTTTAGTCTATTTTTAGCAACTGTGACCTGAACCTTGGGGGTACCAACCCGGAAATCAATAGGGTTCAGTCATGGGTGATAAGCAAGCATGTGACCATGTTTGGTTTTGATCCTATGTAGTATACTCAAGTTATCATCCGGAAACCAAAATTTTATTGAAAATTTTGTCTACTTTTAGCAACTGTGACCTTGACCTTGGGGGTACCAACCCGGAAATCGATAGGTTTCTGTCTTCGGCGATAAGTAAGCATGTGACGAAGTTTGCTTTTGATCCCATTAAATATACTCAAGTTATCATCCGGAAACCAAAATTTTATTGAAATTTTAGTCTCTTTTTAGCAACTGTGACCTTAACCTTGGGGTACCAACCCGGAAATCGATAGGGTTCTGTCTTGGGTGATAAGCAAGCATGTGACCAAGTTTGGTTTTGATCCTATTTAGTATACTCAAGTTGTCATCCGGAAACCAAAATTTTATTGAAATTTTAGTCTATTTTTAGCAACTGTGACCATGACCTTGGGGGTACCAACCTGGAAATCGATAGGGTTCTGTCTTGGGTGATAAATAAGCATGTGACCAAGTTTGGTTTTGATTCGATGCAGGATACTCAAGTTATCATCCGGAAACCAAGAAGATGGACCTACGGATCAGGGTAAACCTTAATGCCCCCGACCTCCTAGCAGCGGGGGCATAAAAAAGTTATAGCCTGGACACGACTTTGTCATTGAAAAAGCATGAATGTGACCCTGAGGTCAAAGGTCAAGGTCAAGGGTCACCAAAAAAAGGTACGCAACACGTCGTCTTGAGGTGATCTATCCAAATGCCAAATATCAAAAGCCTATCTCAAAAGAGAAATAAAGGGCTACGCCGAGCGCAGCATGATACGACCGCAGCATGTCGTCCACTGAAATTTGAAAAAGTGTAATTTACAGTGAGTATGGACATAGGAAAGAGCTTGACACAATAATTAGATGGACGCAATAAGGAGATTGACCAAGTAATTAGCTGGACACAAACTAGGGAAAATAAAAATTAGCCCTTATGACTCCTTATGATTCCTCTTTGACCCTCTATAGCTCAGAAACGGTAAGAGCTACGCCCAATCCATTGACATGATGCTGAAAGCTTATATCAAGAGGAATCAAAAGAAAAAAATCCCATCGAAATGCGATGAAAAATAAAAATTTAAGGTAATCTGTAAATTTACGATTTTGGCCCCCTTCGGCCCCTCATAGCTGGGTAAGGAAACAAGTTACCAAAAATCTAATAGNGAACCTATGTAAAAACTAGCTCTTTGTTGCGAGTAAGTGTATGCCGGTTAGTGAATATTCACTCCACGGTGTTTTAAAACAAGCATATAAATTAAATACAATGAAATATGTGTTTTTTTACTTATTGGTCGCTAAAAATTATTTGAAGTGATTTCTGGTGTTCTTTTTATTTTCGGTTTCCAGACATATCTCCTTATTGGTCGCTAGCTTATTGGTCGCTAGTTATTGGTCGCTAGCTTGAGCCTGGTTCAGTATTGCGGGTACCGATATAATATCGAATGGAGAAAATGTGGCCTTTCTTATATGTTTTAGGTACAATTACAACAAGTTTGAAAAATGCGGGCATGGAAATAATATCAAGTGGAGAAAATTTGCCTTTTCTTATATGTTTTAGGTTAAATTATAGGAAGTTAATATTGCGGGCATATTTACACAATACTAAATGACAATGAAGGCAATATCACAAAATTTTAACTTAATAACATAAAAACAGTCAGGGCTCTATGACAGGTCAGAGCAGTCGAGGTTATATGACAGGTTAGAGCGGTCACAGCTCTATGACCAGAACAGGTGAAAGCAGTCAGGACTCTACGACCAGACCAGGCCAGAGCAGTCAGGATTCTTTGACCAGAACAGGTCAAAACAGCCAGGGCTCTACGACTAGACCAGGCCAGAGCAGTCAGAATTCTATGACCAGAACAGGTCAAAGTAGTCAAGGCTCTACGACCAGAACAGATCAGCGCAGTCAGGGCTCTAGAACAGTTCTAAAGTTAACTTAGAGTAATTTTTACGACTGCTCTATGACTGCTCTAAGTTAACTTGAAAACGGTCCTAAATTAACTTAGAGGAGCTTTTATGACTGGTTCAAGTTAACTTGGCGAGAGGTTATATAGTAAGTTCAAGATGGTATTGTTCAAGTGTATTGATGTATCTTAGTAGGCACATGCCAGTCTACCACTTGTCAGTGTTGACTTCGACCTTATTTGCACGGTTCAGTGGCTTTGAAAATTTTGCGACATAGTTTTACATTCAAGTAAATTTACTATATTTTGTCTATTGCTTCATCTAGGCGGTTGCATACCAGTCTGACACCTTTCATGTACCCTCGAACTCGATTTTATGTTTCATTGACTTTGATCACTTTTCTACTTGAACACACATTTTTCTTTAACTAGAACACCTATAGATTCATCCGATTTGATGTATTGCTACATCTAGGTGGGTGCATGCCAGTCTGATACCTGTCATTTAACCTTGACCCCCTATTTCATGGTTTATTGACTTTGAACATTTTTTTACTTCAATGCTTATTTCTCTGTATCTAAGATGCCTAGAGTCATCCTATTCTGTCTGATGCTACATCTTGATAGGCACATGCCAGTCTGGCACCTGTCATATGGCCTTGGCCTCAATTTTATGGTTCATTTACTTTGATCATTTCCTTGTAACTAGAACACTTACAGACTGCATATTTTGTCTAATGCTACATCTGGGTGGTCACGTGCCAATCTGGCATCTGTCATGTAGCCATGATCTCAATTTCAAGCATTTTCTTTTATTTCTTTTTACTTTAATTCTTATCTATCTGTAGCTAGAACACCTAGATGCATAATATTTCGTCTATGGGTGCATGCCAGTCTGACACCTGTCATGTAGCCATGAATTATCATATTTTTAAAGATATGCATATACTGGCGAGACACTTCTGTGTCTACACTTGTTCTATTTGTTTTTTTTTTCTTCGAAATTTAAACAGCGTGACATTGACAGGTTGAGATTGTGATTTTTTAAGGTTTGCAAGCGTCAGACCTAACAGGTATGTGATCATTTTACATTTGTTAAAGACGATCTTCAAACACCATCACTCAAATTTATTTGACTTCATTCATTTTTTAAATTTTGACCAATTTAAAATATCATATTTTAAAACATTTACATTCACAATTTCAATGCATATTCAGCAACTTTAGAAACAAAACTACTTTTGATCGTTAAGATGCTTTGATTTCTTTATCATATCATATCAAATTAAAAAGTTTAATAACATAATACCGAGGTTGCAGTTAATTTGGATTCTGCATATGCGCAATTCGACAAACTTATGTCTCTTCAGTGCAGATAAAATCAAAATATTGGAAATCGATAAGGCGAAATATGTGTAAAGGCTGCTAGAAAACAAATTACCAATAAGATCTAAATAGAAAGGCCAAAATCAGATAAGGGCAGAGCTATATGCAAGAGGGAGATACTCCTTAGTTTTGAACAAAATTTTGTTAAGTTTCCAAATAATATCGGTTTTCGGGCAAGCACCGAATCACTGGCTACTTGGTTTGTGAATATTCCAGGGACTAACAGTCCGGCGACAGAGGCATCGGCCCAGTGGTAAAAAATTACATAATACCGAAGTTGCTTTTAATTTGTATTCTGCATATGCACATTTCGACCACTTATGTCTCTTCAGTTAAAATAAAAAAAATGTAAATTTATAATTTAGAACCCGCCTGAAGCAAAGGGTCATCGTGAGCTATTGCTATAACTTGGCGTTCATCTTCCATTCGTGATCCTTGTATTGCTATGAATTCTGGATTAATGATGTTTTGAACATTGTTGCATCGGTATTCATTTGGAAATTTATTCGTCCGCTGTTCGTCCTTATATCCGTGGTCCATTTAAACATTTTTTATCATGTGCAGTCCTCTGAAACTGCAGGATCTTTACTTGGGGATATAACTTCGTAGAAAAAATGTTGCGTAAAACAATTTTTTGTAAGTTTTTTTATAAGGGGGTATTTATTTAATATAATATATTACAACTAATGATTAATCAAAACTACAAATTATTTTTTCACAATTATTAGCACAGACATGGGATACACAGGCAAGGGGTCAGGATGACAATTAATTATCCAACTTAACTACAGATAGCTATACAATGAAAATGGTCAAAATTATTCATCGCAACTATAACCGAAGATATGAAATTTGCAAGCACTGGGCTAGAATGGTATTTAATGACCTAAGCTGACTACAGATAGCCATGAAAGGCCATAATGATTCATTGCATAAGTTACTAGAGACATGAGATGCGCAAGGAATGGATCAGAATGACATTTAATGAACCAACTTGACCACCGATAGACATAAAAGGTCAAAATTTGAATCGCAACTATTTTAAAATCCATGAAATTTGTAATCCTAAGGTCAGAATGAAATTTTATGACCAATTAAGCCCAAAGAGAACCATAAATGATATTAATTCTTCACCACAACCATCAACATAAGTGAGAACCGAACCATCAGTCAAAAAACGAACAATACAGGGACAACAGCAACATCGAAAACACCAAGAAACAAGGACAACATATGAGTAAGGCACAAAAAAGACAAATGAAGACACACATACAAATGGACAACAGGGACCCAATAAAAATCTCGGGTGAGATCAAGTGCACCGGTAGAGTAAGCATTTCCGGCTTCTTATAAGACACCTGTCGTGTTGCACATGTCAACTCCGGTAGTAAAGTCAGCTGAGATTTCAGTTGTTCATGAGGAATGGTAGTATAAAGTGTGGAGGTGTCAAAAGTTTTAATGTTGTTCATCATTCTAAATGATCATTCAGTTAAAGAAAAAAATCCTGGCTATTTCGAAAATACAGAACTTCCCATCATTTGTTACGTATACAAGAAACCCAGCCTGCAGTACGTCTTCAATTACAGTAAAGTTTGTAAAGATATAAACATTAACAATTCCATGCCTGATACATGAAATTGCAACAATTCAAACAACGGCAGTAGAAAATGAGCCTATACTCCTAGCTCCCATGTCATCACAGGAGATATCAACATCTTGCAGGACAAAGAGCTTGTTAATTTCTTAAAAAAGGTCGTAAAATATAGGCCACCTTCTAAAATTAATTGGAAAGATTGTCGTAATACCATCCACGACTCACTTCGGGCTTATTGTAAAAATTGGGTTAAACGTGAACACGTTGACAAAAAATCTTTGGATTCTTTCTTTCATGCTATCATGAAAATTGTCGATATCCGAATTAAACAGCTTGAACAACATTTCCGCCATGACAACAAAAATAAACCCACCGTTTCTGGCATCCAAAAGAAACTTAAAGAATTTGGCAAGGAATTCGTTTTTGTCCCAGCTGATAAGGCTGCTAATAACATCATCATAGTTTGTCGTAAACATTATATAGAAGTACTCCAAAAAGAAATTACCAGTTCACATACTTTTCAATTAACCCAATTAACGATAAATGAAATTACAACCATACATTTTCTAACAGCCACATCTTTACAAGCTAAACCTGATAGTAAAACAGTTCCAACCATATACTGGGTTCCTAAACTCCACAAAATGCCATATATTTAGATTCATTTTGTCATTTGGTCACTGTTCTACTACTAAAGTTTCTATTATACTCACTAATACTTTGACTGCTATTAAAACCTGGTTATAAATTTCTGTAACAAATTATATGGAAACAGTGGTATCAAGCATTTTTGGAGTGTACAAAATTCATTGGAAGTTCTCGATAAATTGAAAGCTTATAATGCCCCTTTTGACTCCCTTGAAATTTTTTATTTCTTTACCCTCTATATAACCTTACCACATAATCTTATAAAGGAAAAATTCAGACGTCTTATTCAATGGGAATTCAAAAAATCCGACTGCGAATATATATGTTCTAATTCTTTTAAAACCTATTTTAGTAATACAAAACCGAAGAACTCAATGAATTGGACTTGTTTTGATATTATTTCCGCACTTGAATTTTTACTTGACAATATATTCATTCGTTTCGGTAACTCTATTTATCGCCAGGTCATAGGAATTCCTATGGGTACCAATTGTGCACCACTTACAGCGGACCTCTTTTTGTACTGCTACGAATCTCAGTTTATGACCAACATCAGCAAACACCCATCTAAAAAGCATTTAATTGAAAAAAATAACAACAGTTTCCGATATTTGGATGATATTTTAACTTTAAATAATGACGACAAGGACATCTACCCTAAAGAACTTACTTTGAATAAAGCCAATTCGTAAAATCATCATTGTCCGTTCTTATACATCAATTTTGATTTAACGAATGGTAAATTAGATACTAAAATTTATGATAAAAGGGACGATTTTTCTTTTCCTATAGTTAAATTATCCATTTCTGGATGGCGATGTTCCATTAGCGCCATCATATGGTGTTTACATATCTCAACTTGTTCTTTTTGATCGAGTATGTAATAACGTTTGCGATTTTAATGAACGGAATCTTTTCATAACTGAAAAACTATTACATTAGGGTTTTCGTTATCATAAACTGGTTAAAACCTTTACTAAATTCTATCATCGATATAAATACTTAGTTCATAAATACAATCAAACCTGTAAACATCTAATCAAGGCTGGTATTTCACATCTCTTTTTTTACGGTAATGTTTTACATAAGAGTAAAAAATACTCGCCTATCAAACTTACAAAACCTTTCATAAGGGTTGTTATTATGGTATTGTCGTCAAGTCATTACGTATAGCCATCTTTGGTTTATGATAGGGTTTTCGCATTTTAACTAAACACATTCTAAATTTCTAAAATCTGTATTGCATGGACACGGGTTATGTATTTCGGTATATGCATGAAATCATTATGCTAAACTCACGGGAAGGGATCTTGGTGGAAGCTGTATACTGAGGGTACATAATTTAATTTGTCAGTTGGTAATGGGTCTGGAGCTGGCATGTCAGTTGACTGCTAGTAGTCTTTTGTGATTTCATGTTTATGTCTGTATATTTAGTTCTTTCAGTTTAATTTTTCCCAATTGACTCAGTCCTGTTGCTATAACTGAATTGTACTGTTGTTACTATTGTATTTGTATTTATCACATTGGCTAGGGGAAGGTTTGTGTCCAATAAAACAAGTTTAACCCCGCCGCAGCAGGTTTGCGCCTGTCCTAAGTCAGGAAATTTATTAAGCCTTTGTGTGTCTTGTCTGTTTTCTAGTTATTTTACTTTATGTCTATAGGAGTCTAGGATGATGTTTATTTCGCTGAACTCGATTACTCTTTATTTACATGTAGGGGCCGACTCCGACCTGCCGTTGGGTGTGGGGTTTTCTCACCGTTCATTAAAGATCTTAAGGTGGCTTTGAGTTGTTATTACTCCCCTTTGGGTCGTTGTCTGTTTGACACATTCCCCGTTTCCATTCTTTTCCTACTTTATAGTTTTTTAATATCCACATTTCATTTACACCACTTCTTGAAAATCTAGCCTCACAATATTTTGAAGGCCCTCTTTAAGGCTGTCAAGATGGAAGTCAACAGCATAGAAATAGGTTTTGTAGAACATTTTGCAGATCCAGCCATGTATCGTTGTTTAAAATTTTGATACCCAGTACAAGGATGGGAGATCAGTGTCTTCATCTTTGGTTGAAATCCCAAAAGGAAAGCAAAACAGATTTATGGTTCTGTAATATCCCCTCCTTGGACAGAGTAGAAGCTGTGTAGGTTGGATTACCCTTGGAGTTACTAATGCCTAGTTTCTTTAAACATTCGATGTAATGATTTTTACATATGAAAATGATGTTATTGGGGGCCTTATCTGCCGGAACGACATATTTGTCATGTATGGAGGACAATTATCTGGCAACATCCGCATTTTAAAAATGAATGATGCTTTAGTTCACTTTGACCCTCATAGCTGATTAATTCGTTTAAGAATCATGGACCTCACAGCCTTATCCACTCCAAAAGATAATGAAGGTCTTCATCTTGTTCACGTTAAATCCATATTCTTGCGTAGTCCTCTACAGCATCCATTTTGAGCTCCCAGTTGATGGATCGTGGTTCACGGAATTTAGTCCCTTTGCACGGATATCACAGAGACACCGATTTTCGATGATATTCAAGTCTCCCGTTAAGACGGAACCACGGTAACTTTATCTGTCAGGTGAATTTAAACATGAACAATCGGGTGGTTTAGACTTGAGGTCGATGGTGGTAAGGCTCTGCAATACACGTTTATGGTTGAAAATTTTAGATGCTATCGGTGACGTATAGATATATGGGATGATTAGAATTGATGTGTAGGTATTTTGCTGTTTACATTTTAGTGATTCAGTATATTGGCAAGGTTGATGGTATCCGAACCCTTATTGGCAAGCCTTATTGGTAGGAACGAACGGTGATCTTCTACATTTGCGTCTTCTTTAACAGGTTAGAATAGTCTCTGTTGACCAATATCAAGGATTAGTGCGTCTAACTTGTATACGCTATACAAGCAGGGGGTCAGTATGACAATTGATGACCCAAGTTGACTACTGTTGGCCATAAATTGTCAAAATTATTCATCCAAGCAATTACCAGAGCAATGAGATGTGCAAATGTGTAAGCAATGGGTCAGAATGTCATTTAATGATCCAAATTGTCCAAAGATAGGCATAAATGGTCAACATTATTTAAAATCGCTACCACTAGTATTTTAATATCGATGAAATTTGCACATACTTTAAAAAATTATTTGACTCTCCTATTTTTTTTTTTTTTTTTTTGCTTTAAAATTTATGAATTTAAAACAACAAGCCATTATTTTTTCTGTTCCTCTCACAGTTTCACCACAAATAAATAAAAATAAATTTCTGCTTTTTACCACGATTGACAACCGTTCTGTATTTTTATTTTCGTTATAGTACACTTTTATTTTTATCTCAAAGCCATGAAATGGCTGGAGAGATGTTAAAGGGACAAGAAAAAAAAATCACGTGAGGCTTCAAGCCTATTAACAGCTCTAAAAGATGATCTTTGTGCTTCCGATAAAATATAGTGAGCAAGTTTCTTTCAAAATCGTATACATTGTGTTTTTAAGTTATATTTCTTTATTTTTTTCTTGAGTTGAATACGGTGTTATATTAATTGAAAATAATATGCATGTTGATCAAATTACTCGTTTTTTTTATATTGCGTCTCGGATCAACGAACCTGTCTCGCAGTAATTTGTCAAAGATGAAAATAGCATTTGTTTACCTGTGATATATCATCGACATGCAAAATCACACAATCTGATTATTTTCACGTATTACGGAATAACTTAATACATGCAGACGTATGCAGCAGTTCTTTGGATGAGTACGAAGTTTTGCCACGTGTAGATTTTCAGGGCTTGGAGATTCAGCTCCATCGGAGCTTTGATTATAAATTATTTACAGCAATATGAGCTGTATTTCTCCTTCTTTTTTTTCTTTTATTATTATTATTATTTTTTTTTTTTGAAGCTCGGATTGTGTCGTAAACATATGTCTGGAAATCCTTCAATGCATAAAAATGCCAGGAATATTTCATAATTTCAATTATCAAACTAATTATTAATACTATTTTGAGCAATCATGGAAGGTAATTTTCGACACTGAACCGGACCCGACCTAAATGCTATAATATATAGTCAACATAAACAAATGTTCCACCAATCGGCAAACTTCGGCTGGGTATTATATTGCACGCCGTATTTACATCTATGCCTCTTCAAAGATATCTCATAAAATTTATAAGATATCTCATATACTTCATAAGATATCTCCTAAAGTTTATAAGATATCGTATATATTTTATAAGATTTCTTATATATCTTATAAGATATCTTATTTATTTTATGAGATATCTGATAAAAAATAATTTATAAGATATCTTATATATTTTATTAGATATCTTATCAAGTTTATAAGATATTTCGTAAAATATATGAGATATCCTATAAAGTTTATAAGATTTCTTATAAAGATCGTTTAAAAAAGATATCTCATATGCATTATAAGATATCTTATAAAGTATAAAAGATATAAAAAAAGATTTATAAGATATCTCGTATATTATAAAAGATATCTTATAAAAGATATGAGATATCTTATAAATGTAAAAATTTAAGCAATATAGTATCCCTTACTTTAGAACTGCAGTAAATAGATCATGTGACCATTTTGAAATAAAATGGACAAAGAGAAAGTGAGATTACTTAATTCTATTCGTATTGCAATTCAAAATATATTAAAACAATTGACACCCAACATCCATGTTTTCCATCATCATTCAAATCAACCACAACCGACTTATAATTCTTATTTAAGATTGTGTACAATATTAATCTATGATAACATGATACATGTGTATCAAATACCGCAAATTGATGTTTTCCAACACACACTAATTTAGGAATGTGTATATTAATAATCTTTTGATTACACGATACATGTATTCGTAAATTGTTAATCTCGACCCTACACTGACTAATCTAGTGTTTTGGCGTTTTAATAAGGCCACGAGGGGGGGTTATATACAGACGTGTCGCTGGATTTATCATTGATGTTAAAGAACATTCCTGCTGTGAGAATAATGGTTTTCTTACTCCAAATTCACATTTTTACTATACAATTGAGTTGGTTATTTTTGAAATTTACTATATGAATGGGTCGATATTTTGTTGGGCGAACTATATTAAAGGGGGTTTTTTCAAAATGCCAGCGGCAGGCCTGTACCAAATTCCAACTGAAGTGACCCCCCGCGAATAAGGCTCGCCATCATCAGGGATCTGCCTTTTTTGTGTGTAAAATTTTTTTTTTTTATTTTCGAGGAGGTCTTTTATGCTTTTTATAAGCAATATGAATGGTTGGTTTGCAAAAATATTTTTACATTTATTCATTTACTCCTGTATACGTTTGTTCATCATGAATTGTCAGTTGTTGCTTTCAGTATCCGTAAGCGTGTCGACCATCAATCACAACACTTAATTGATCACGTAAAACGCACGTGACATCAGAATTTCATTCATAAAACTGTAAAAACAAGTCTGGAACCAGATGTATAGTAGACACATTTGAGAATTAATCATCACCACGTGCTAGTTGCACACCAAATTGCTCTCATCAAGAGTCACGTGATATAAGAGTTTCATTCATAAACTGTAAAACCCATCAAGGTCACAGAAGGGTGGAACCAGATGTATAGTAGACATATTTAATGCAAACTGAGGGAAAATATATGATACTTAATTGTAAACAAGCATGGCATCATGTTGATAAAACAATTAGAATGATATATTTTGTTTTGAATATACAGTATATAACTACACCAAATTTAACTAATTTTGGACCTTGGGATTCATCTCAGCTATAAAGAATTTTTGTCCGACCTCTGCCAAAAAGTTTATCACTACAAACTTTGTGGCATCGGTACTCCCGTCAAAACGACATGAAAGGGGGTGCAGCACAGCAGGGGCTGCGAGGAACACGGCATGGTTCCGGATAAGCACAGCTTGGCTTTGGGATAAGCAGCACAGCAAGTGCTGCAAGTGTTGTCGAATTGACGGTGGAAAGCCTGAGGACTGAAAATCCTTGGGTGAATAATGAAATTGATAGAAATATATCTGTTGAAATTTCATGAGAGTCCATATGAGATGAATACCATATGTTGCTGCAAGGTTGAAGGTGTATGGCGGGGTGGAGGTGGTTGCCAAAAGAAATAAAAATTTTCACTTCGAAGTATCATGCGCTTTGCTGAATCAACAGAGACGAACAAACTGGGGTTCTACCATAGAGGAATAAACATAGATTATATGTATTATAATCAACCATTTATTCATTTACTCCTGTATACGTTTGTTCATCATGAATTGTCAGTTGTTGCTTTCAGTATCCGTAAGCGTGCCGACCATCAATCACAACACTTAATTGATCACGTAAAATGCACGTGACATCAGAATTTCATTCATAAAACTGTAAAAACAACAAAGGTCATAGAAGTCTGGAACCAGATTTAGAGAATTAATCATCACCACGTGCTAGTTGCACACTAAATTGCTCTCTCATCAACAGTCACGTGATATAAGAGTTTCATTCATAAACTGTAAAACCCATCAAGGTCACAGAAGGGTGGAACCAGATGTATAGTAGACATATTTAATGCAAACTGAGGGAAAATATATGATACTTAATTGTAAACAAGCATGGCATCATGTTGATAAAACAATTAGAATGATATATTTTGTTTTGAATATACAGTATATAACTACACCAAATTTAACTAATTTTGGACCTTGGGATTCATCTCAGCTATCAAGAATTTTTGTCCGACCTCTGCCAAAAAGTTTATCACTACAAACTTTGTGGCATCGGTACTCCCGTCAAAACGACATGAAAGGGGGTGCAGCACAGCAGGGTCTGCGAGGAACACGGCATGGTTCCGGATAAGCACAGCTTGGCTTTGGGATAAGCAGCACAGCAAGGGCTGCAAGTGTTGTCGAATTGACGGTGGAAAGCCTTAGTACTGAAAATCCTTGGGTGAATAATGAAATTGATAGAAATATATCTGTTGAAATTTCATGAGAGTCCATAGCTCAGATGAGTATCAGCTGAGTGTCCCCAAGGATGAAGTGAAAAAAATTTTTTTTTTTATTTTCGAGGAAGTCTTTTATGCTTTTTATAAGCAATATGAATCGGGTTGGTTTGCAAAAATATTTTTCCAAACATCGTTATGTTCCAACAAATGCCAATGTTTGGTTATACATTGTTTTTATCTTTCTAATGCATGGGTTGTATTTTGTTGAAAATACGAGAGGAATATCCTTCTTGTGTTTATTCCTTTTCTGATTTAAAAAATCGGCTCTGTTTTTTGTCATAGTCTGCTTAATATTTTCATCAATTTCAAGTTCATTGTAGCCTCTTTTTATCAAGTTCAATTTGAAGCTTGATAGGAATTTTTGTAGCTCACTTTTGTCACTGGTGTTGCGAATATGTCTAATTGCCTCGCCCTTGATAATTTTTTATTAATATGGGAAATTTTATGATTGGCTAAAAAAGATCTGCGGGTTAAAGGAGCAATTATTGTATTTCGAGACAAGGTTATGAGATATCTTATAAACTTTATAAGATATCTTATATATTTTATGAGATATCTTATAAAAGAATAATACATAAGATATCTTATATATTTTATGAGATATCTTAATATGAAGTTTATTAGATATCTTATAAATTATTTTTTATCAGATATCTTATAAACTTTATGAGATATCTCATAAAGTATATGAGATATCTTATAAGTTTTATAAGATATCTTATTTATTTTATGAGATATCTTACATATGATTTATAAGATATCTTATATATGTTTTGAGATATCTGATAAAATATAAAAGATATCTTCTAAAGTTTATAAGATATTTCAAATGCTTATAAGATATCCTATATATTTTATCAGATATCTTATAAACTCTCCATTATATGAGATATCTTATCAAGTTTATAAGATATCTTAAAAAAATAGAGATATCTTATATAATATATAAGATATCTTAAACGTTGAATTAATATAAATATGGCTTGCCATAGTATTATCTGTCTACACTTGACATATATGTGATGCGGTTGCCGGTTTACACACAACTTTTCGGACAATTTTGCTCCAAGTGTGTAGTTTAAAAACAAATCGGGGTAAAATGCGAACAAATACGCGGATTATCAATCTTTTCATTTTCCGTATCTGGTGTTGGTTAACAGTATACCCGACTAGGTTCTGATTTCTTAGAAGCCAGTTTATTTTGAAAGCTTACGTAATAAAGACGAGGTAAAATCGGCCGTGACCAATGCAATGTATATGTGGAGTTATCTTTAAATCGATCATTGAGATTTCGAACATAATTAAGACATCCATGAAAGAATAATATGGTTTGCATTTTAATAATTATTTTGGTAATGTAAACAATGAAAATTACACACGTATCCTTGACACTTGAACATGGACGTGATTTTATCATGACATGTCAATTTAAATAAATCAGTTACACATGTATCGGGAACATTTGACCTGAAGTCGCATGCATACGAATCATCCCGAGAATACATTATTTACTGGGCAGCAAATGATTATAGTATAACTAATTGACTGTCGTAATTATCAATAAAAATGTCACGAGTGCCGAACAACGCAGAAGGATGACAATATGACATTTTTTTAACTGAGAAAACTCGATTAATCACCGCTATCTATATAATAGTTATTTCATATATTTTCTTTAATTGTGAATCTTTTTTATATGTTTTCACGAGGTATTGGTCTTGAGACTGCTTAATTTCTGCATATTATAACTTGAAATGATTACTTCCTTTGAACCCCCCCCCCCCCCAAATTAAAAGCATGCAGCTCATTTTGCTTTAAACTCCTTTTGGTTCAGAAAATGTAATGTTTCGCTAAAATGTGAAATATGTCACATCGCAGTTGTTAAACAGAAGTTTCCGGCACATTATTCTCACGCCGGAAGGTAACATGACAAAACCGGAACCAGAACTTGCAGTTTTCATAGACTTTAAAATCTCATACGACAGAATTATTTGTTGAAGATTCTTTATAAAAAATAATTATTTCTGTTAAACCTGAACAAAAAAAAAATACGGCTGCTATTTGAAAACGTAGCTGAATATCAAATCCTGTGGGAAAGACATCATTTCACTTTTAATGCAAATACAACCAACCTTAAAAGATAGCTTAATACCGAAGTAACTGACAAATTCCATCACTGCACTCAATGGTATAAATGTGTTTTGTACCTTGTTAATATCTAGTGAATGTAAGATGGATAAGGGTGGGATTAAAATATTATGTTTCTGATCATTTGTCTTCTGGGCTGAAAGTACCTAAATTATTTGTATAAGGCATTGCATAGAAGCAGTTTGTTTGGTGAGGAATACAGGCTTAGTTTCTGAGACTCTAGTTACAGATTTATATCCCCTAGGTGGATACCCTCTTAAGAATCTTACAGAATCTTTCAAACATAATTTCTCCTCCACGTATTCACGACATTCCTTTGATTTCAGTCCAATCTGAAATGTATCTACAGCAAAACCTCAAATTTTCTAATGTCTATTTTTCTCGGTTTTGACAAAATTCAAATTTAATGAGACAGTGTTCCTATGCATTTCCTATGTAAAAAAGGAAAATAGTCTGTCTCGGGTACTGTATTATTAACTGATATTAAAGTGATAAAAACATTGCAAGTCATGTTTTCTGCTTTGTCTACAAACTATGTAAACGGTGTCCTCTATAAAATGTGCCTTCGTGTTTTTTGTTAGAAATTAAGAAGGCACAGTACACCATATTGTAATGGTGTAAATTTTGATGATAATTAGTTGCATGTTTAGATAAGCATATTCGTATAGCCATTTTATAGCGTAGTCGTTTATCTTTATTTTTACAGTTTTAACTGTTAAGTTGAAGTATTACAGTATCAGGTTTCTACTGTATAGGTTGTTGTTCCTAATAATTGTCAAAATGTTTGATTAATGGGAAATTGGTGCTAACTTGGTGTTAGTTTGGTGCTGAATATAGGTCAGTTATGTAGGTATTGAATAATTAAAATATTTGGTGCATAGTTGGTGCAAGATTGGTGTCAGACAGTATATAAAGGCCTTGGTGTTTCAGTTTTGAGGAAAAAATTCATAGAACAGTCATGTAGCGTATACATGTAGAGAGTTTTTATGCCCCCGCCGTAAGGTGATGGGGGCATGCATGAAGTTTTAGGCTTTGTTGAAGATAAATTTCTCAAGTTATGTTTTTATGTGGATTTATATGTCGGCTTACTTACGATTATCATGTTATGACATTTAAAGTTACTTCTGACAATTGAGTGAATTGGATTTATTTCTTTAATTTGCAAGATGTGGAACGATGTTGACAGGATACAAAAGATAAACTATGTTTTAGATGTTTGAGTAATGTGAAGGGGGAATCGAGAACTTTTGTTATGTTGAGCGATTGCGATATTTTGATTTAAGGATTGTTATTCCTTTGATGAGCTTGCCTTAACAGGAAGCTGGATTCGATTGAGGAACTTGCCTTAACAGGAAGTTGCCGTGATATTTTGATTTAAGGATTGTTATTCCTTTGATGAGCTTGCCTTAACAGGAAGCTGGATTTATTGAGGAACTTGCCTTAACAGGAAGTTGCCGTGATTTTGTGATATAAGGAGTTGGTACTCCTTCGATTCGATATGATTTGAATATCTTTTCCCCGAAAGTCTGAGTTTATCGGAATCCTGTGATCATTGTTTTGCTCCTGAAGTTTTAATTACCAAAATGTTTAAGTAAAGCTATTCTGTATTCTGTTTTAACACTGAGATTGTATACATACTATTCATTCTTTTTTTGCTTTTGGATATTTTTGTAATAAACTGTAGATTAGAACAACTTGTTTCGTTTACAACCCAGCCTGGATGAAGAAGCAACTTGGCATCCGTCGTCCGGAGCCCAGGCCAAGAGCTTTGCTCATACTCGGTTGCCATGGCAATATGATATAGTGTCCTTAGTGAAAATGTGCCTTCATGTTTCCTAAAATCCAGGAAAAAAAACATGAAGGCACATTTTATCAAGGACAATGTTTATATCGAGAAGTCACAGTACACCGTTTACACAGTGTGCTATAAATCAATGACATATAGAAGTTCAATTTAGACACATTCTTTACAAAAAAAAATATTTCGAATTTTAGTTTTTCAATTTTGAAATTTAAAAAAGTCCTAAAAATTTAGATTTTTTTGTAATTTAGGTTATTTTTCACTTCAAAAACAACATTATTGACACAAAAAAATTGTATCACAAAATAAACAATTTATTTTCAAATAAAAAAATCCAGATGCCATCATAAATCCAATTAATGCTAGTTTCCTACATGAAATTTATCTGCACAGGTATAAAATCATGTGGAATGCTGAGTTGAAGGGTGGGGTGTAATCTGATACAATATTCAAATAAATACAACAAAACAAGAATAAATTCCAGTAAAAATTGAAATAATATATATTCCTCTTTATTTTGGTGTATAAAACATAACAAACAGTGCATTCATTTTATTTTACAATAGGTAGAAAGAGAAAACAAAATGGCAAAATGCATGGATTCAAGAAAGGTTACATCCCTTGGAATGCAGGTGAAAAGTTTGTTTCTTCTAAACAATGTGAGAAAAAACCATAATAAGGCTTCCCAAGACAGTTTATGATCACAGAGAAAAACAATATACAACAATGTCTTCTCAATTCAAGATTTTGATGGTTCTTCAGTAAATAGTTGTATACTGCGGCCAAGGCCAGACAGCCCAGAGAAGGTTATAGGTACCTGAATGGTGCTATTTGTGTGTCCAAATCTATCCATAATAGCAACAAATGGTACAATCAAGGTCTTACTGCATCTATGTTCAATGCTGAAATGAGAAATCACAAAGATTACGATCCTGAATGTCATGGAGATTTGATTTTTGATGAAAAAAATACAAAAAAAATGGGTATATCATGGCGCGCGAGACTACTTTGTACAAAATGTGGGTTTAAAAGTGTGTATCATAATTTTTACAATACAATTAAAAGTAAAAAAAAAAGGTCCCAAAGCATCCACTATGAATTTTCAAGCACAGATCGGTTTAATGACAACTCATATATCCAGCAATTTTTTTTTGAAACTCTAATCATGGCTACTAACATTCCTCCTCCGTCGTTAAGTGAAATGCAGAAAAATGCGAATAAGGTTTCGAAAATGGTAGAAAATATAAATAAAGATAGCATGCGTGAAATAAGAAAACAATTGGTTGAAGAAAATAGTCAATGTCGTCTAAAAACAAAAAATTAGTGCGTGTTGAGTCGGACGCACGTTATAATAATCCAATAATAAAGAGTGGTACCACACCATTTCAAGCAGGAACACAAGTTGTCACTACAATGTCAGAAAATAACAGCTCTCTTAAAAAAATAATATCTGTTTTTACTGGAAATAAATTATGCAGTGTGGCTGCTAGATTAAGATGTAAAGGCATAGAAACAACATGCCCAAATCATGGTGGCATATGTACAGCTAACATGGCCGAGGATGCCTCCATAGGCAATGAGGCCGTCTATAGTCAAGCGTGTGCAACTGAAGTAACTGATCATCTCAGAGTAACTCATTGCACAAGTAACGGTGATAGCAAATCTTTACAAGGTGTTAAAAAGGTTCACGGTAAAGATGTAGAAGCACTACACGATATTGGACATTTGTCAAGCTCAATGCAACGACCCATCTTCAAGTGTAATTTTAGTCAGAACCTATTTCGAGGTGCAAATAAAAGTGGCCAAAAAAAGTAGATTTGCGCTCGATATCAAAGCTAGGTGTATTGCTGAGCTGAACAAAAGCTTTAATTGAGGCTCATAATGATGCACCTCAACTTCACAAAATAAAACAAGACATGTCATTTATAATTCAAGCTATCATTATGTGTTACAAGGGATACTGCGGTGAACTCGTTCGTATGTGCAGGTCTTATGTCCAATCATTGGCATAGAAAATTTATACCTTATAGGGAAACTTGCAAAATGGCATATGAGGATGAAATTAAACTTGAGGAGTGTATAAAAATGTTGTTGGGATCAAAAAGCTTGAACTTAGTTAGGTTCCTTACCTCGACACAGAAATGTGAAGCATTCAACCGCACTCTCAGTCGATACAATCGAAAAATATAACTTTCTCTAGAAATTTCTCTGGTCGTGTACATGTTGCAGTCCACTTAAGAAATCATAGGCATGCAAACTCAGTCCTCATGTTGACTGAAAAAGTCCTCCAATAACGTCCCTTGCCGTGTTGAGGAAACTAAAACAAACAGATAATCATGAATTGTATTTTCAACGGTACAGAAAAACATCATTATTTAAATCTAATCGAGCTAAAGTTTCGAATGCATGAACAAATACATTTTCCTCGACCGACTTATTATGCAAAAGGTATGAGCGATCCCAAATATCAGAAACCCAGTAATATAGAACATGACCATGGTCATGGTTACCAAAAGCATTTATCTTTCCGTCACTAGATATGCTGTTGTTGCCTTTAGAGTGTAACTGTAAATATTTCAAATATTTGTGCAGGGATTATTTTTTTTATGTACCACATAAAAAAAAATTTATGTAAAGCAAACAATCAGGATGTCCTTCATGTGTTTTACAATGTACTGGCACTAGGGAACGACAAGTTTGACGGTCTTTATTTACATATTCCGACTCCAATGATAAATGATTGGGGTTCACACAGCGGCTGTTGTGACACTAAAGATGAGACACTTGTTCCTATCTTTTCAGATCAAAATTTTTATTTTAACTAACATATACATAAATCTGTCACTTAAAATGTCGTATAAATTGTTTTATCGGCAATATGTACATTTTGTCTTTGATTTTACTGACTGATATTGTCAGAATCTCCGTACTGACCTGATACAAGAAAATATCAGGCAATGACGTCACGAATATGACGTCATAACTATTATGACGTTGCCGATAAAAACAATAATGGTAGTGTTGAAGTTCTCGGCAGAAAATATCACTAGTATCACAGCTCGTCCTATCGGACTCGCTGCGATACGGTGATATTTTCTGTCTCGACCTACAAAACTACCATTATTCTATATATGTGTACTTTCAGTTGAGGATTTAAGATGATGAGAAAGGATAGTTTACGTATTCTATAACGATATGGTAAATACTTTTCTCGTTGAAACGTTTGTTATGATAGTAAGATTTTAACGTTTGAATTAATTACTAATATGACATTATATGGATTTTATTTGATTTTTGTTTGCTTTTAATTGTAATCCAAAAATAGACAACAGGTTCGAAAGCCACATCAATTCACAGAAGCCATTAACATACCTAGAATCTGTTTCTATATTCATGCATTTATCAATACGGATAAAGACATGATTACGCTAAACTAGGAATATTGTCTCCCGCAATATTAAGAAGTGTTATGAGCAAAAGGCCTTACACTTAGACAACACTATGAAAATGGTAATGTAATATTACGAAAAGAATGGTGATATATACTACAAATACAGAATTAAAGGTCACACTTATGGACACAGGTCTGAAGCAGTTGGTTCAGTCTTGAAATAAACATATATATTAACAACATATAATTTGAGTCAGTTTATTGATGTAAAGATAAGAGGAAAAAACTTTACTGGAAGAACTAAAAGGTCTTTACCATCATAAAGACAATTTAATGAAAGAGAACGAAGGCCATTTTCATTTTTTTTCTACAAAGGTGGAAGGCATAGTGATCTGAAATCTAATTCCGATATTTAGCGGAAAGGATCGTTAGGAAAGTAGTCGATAATGCAAGCACTATTCGGTGTACCAGATTGGACAAGTTATAAGTCTTAAAATGAAAAATATAAATATAATGAAAATTTAAAATATAATGAACAAAAATATAAAATGTGTCTAGGGATATATTCCTGTACACAAGTTTTAGATTTCTTTCATATATATAAATAAGCAATAACACCATGATCAAAACAGTCTTTGGGACGGTAATTGGCAGCGTATGGTGAGGGTGATTTTGAAGCGTAAAAAGTAATCTAGGTTTTATCGGTGAACACCCAGAATCTAATGAAGTACTAGGTGCCTTAGCTGTAGATTTGCTATCCTCTTGTTTATCCGTTAATTGTTTGCATACGCTCAGGGCGTATTGTGCACAGAAACTAGGATATATTAGTTCGTAAATACTCCTTATGTTCCTTCAGAATTATATCGATGGCCAGTTATTGTAAAATTTAACAGAATCCACCCAAAAAAGCAAACCTATGTGACTCTGCAAGCTTCAAAATCATAGTCCGTGCACACTGCAAATCACTATCCCCACATGTTGTATTGATCACAATGATAAAACGATAAAAGAAATGATGTTATAAGATATCCGAACAGACACTACAACTTAGGGAACATTGTAGGGAGCAAACAAATGAGTAAATATACGAATAATGTACTAAAGAAACAATGCAACCAGATTAGCACACGGGCAAAGGTTTCAGTCAAAACGGCGGAAGCTAACGGTGAATTTAGACGAAATCAAATGGGGTGTAGACCTTGGGTAAGGGTAGATAACTCTGTTTTTCACTTTCATAATTCTTAACTGACTAAAAAGCATCATTGAGGTAGGTATGATTTGTATTTCAAAATTGTATTTTTTTTCCAAACCATTCAGACTACTCTTGTACTTTAAAAACTGTAATTATTAAAAAAATAATAAACGAGGGAAAAGTTTAGGCTAGCCTAGGTCTACCCCCCTTAAAATACTGTTACTCTTTTTTGAAAAAAAAAAAAACGAACAAAACAAATCAAACAACAACTGAAATGGATTGCTAAATATTCTTTAGCTGTCTTGAAATAAACCACGCTTTTCAATTTCAACAGAAGTTTTAGTTTTGGCGATATTTAGTCAGACCAGTGTTAAGAAAATTTGATCAAAACCTGCTTAGCCAAAGTGTGCTGAAAAAGATGGCACAAAATTGATGTAAGCTATGTGTTTTAAGAAAAAAAAAACAAATGATTTATTTTAAATTTTATTCTCTCTGGTGACGTAAAATCCCAGACTACCTTTATTGTATATTTTCTTACTGACCAATCAATAAGATTCACTGATTTTCTGTTAATTTCAGGTGTGGTTATCATTAGATGTATATATTTAAACCAAGGAATCAACCATTTTTACATCAAAGGAAGCTTACACAGGAAGATCAATGATTCGGTAAGTTTTGTTCTAGTCACACTGTTTTCAAAGTAATTTTGAATCATTTACTGAATATAATGATTTGGTTCTTTAAAAAATACTATCAACTTCATTCAAGTCATTTCGACAACGTATGTCTCATCCAAGAATAATAAAAAATCAAGCTACTAAGAAACTATTTGCGTATTTATTTTTCAGCCATTCACCACACATAAAGGGGGAGTTGGAACCAAGAAAACGAGTTTAACCCCTCTGCAATTTTTTGCCCCTGTCCCAAGTCAGGATTATGTTGGTCATTGGTTTGCCCTTGTCTTCTTATAAAATTTTAGTTTCTTGATATTCGGGTTATTGAATTTGGTTTGTTTCCATTGATTTGTTAACTTTTTTACTTTTTCGGGGTCAATTCAGGGCTTACTATATGGTGTGAGGTTCCTCACTGTGTTGAAGACCGTACGGTGACTCCTAGATGCTTTTTTGGGGGTCGTTTTAACCTGGAGATAGGATGTTGTCTCCTTGACATTTACCCATTTTCTGATGTTTTCATCTTAATTGAAATAAGATGAAAAAAAAACATGAAAGGTCGAAAAGGGTATATTGTAAGATAGAAATTAACTAATCTTCAATAATATAAACCTTTTGCCTTAAATATCGAGGGAAGTAACACTTTTTAAGCATTCTTCTTTATAAGTTTTAACTTTTTTTTATATTTTAATAATACCCCTTTTTTACAATTTATATAAACACATATCTTTTGAACTAACAACCGCATCTATTAAATTGTCATAAAAGTACCGTATTTAAACATTATCCCTGTGTCGCAACATTAGGTAATTAAGGAATTATATTCCTAGTTAACAGAATATCTATATAAAATAAAAACAAAACTAGAATACCGGAAGCAATAGTTATAACGGAAATTAGAGAAAAAACATACAAGAAAAACGGAAATTAATTCTTGGAAAAAAGATGGAACAGGCATGACAATCTATTTACGTATAGAACGGAAACATTGTTGATTTTAGCGTTTCTTGAGGCATTTAGGCTGGACAATACACGCATAAATGCTATCCTTTTTAATTTATTGCTTAATATTAAAATAAAATATTTACTAAAACAGGTAATTATCTTTACAGGCAATGTTTACTCGTCACATAGGTGTGGTGCCACCATTCATTTCCTTTGACATTTTCAAATTAAATTTGACATCTTTTCAAGCAGCCATGGAAGATATCTTCCTAAAACCATATCTTTAAATTCTTGGGTTCCACTATTACATATGTCAAAAGTTGTAATTGATTGAATAGGTGCTTTGATCCCTTTTCTGTTTATCAATTTCCGTACACCTTTCAAGGCAGTGGCGAGTTCAGGTGGGTAAGGGTGACCCCCCCCCTTAGGTTTGAAAATATTTTAAAATCCTAAAGGTTTTTCGGAAAATTGGGTTCCGGGCCTCCTCTTATGAAAAATTATGGGTCCCCTTCCCCCATTGGCAGAAAGTCTGGATCCGCCACTGCAAGGAGATGAAAAAATATATAGTTTAAAAAAAAATTAGGTAAAGAGATGAAATCAAAACAAAGCACAAATACATGACCCTATATATCTGTTATATCAGTGTTGGTGATTTTGAAAATGAATTAAAGGGTATCAAACAGAAATAACAGCATTCTTGTCATTTTCGAGTGACATTTTAATTGAATACACATTTCCAATACTATTAATGATTTGACTGGTTGATTTTCAAAAATCAACATTTTAATATGTTCCAAGTTATACAAGTTATAAAAATATTATACACATTTTGGAATTCAGAATTTTAATATTTTATTTATTTTATTTACAAATGTACTACATCCGACATATGTACAAGATATACTTGTTTAATAAAACAGATAAATTTACATATGTAAATCATGTATTAACTTGGAAATAAGTAAACGCTTTATAATGATCTATAATGTAATACTTTTTTATACAAACATACAAATTCAAGGTTTTAAAAACCTTGAAAACGTATTTGTAGAGTTCTGTATCGTGTGATACACTTGACGAGGTATAAAGACTTGAATCCCTTCTAAAACTAAAGGAATTGAATCCTTATCAAAGCAAAGCACACACAGATGTCTTTATTTTTTCGAACTTCCGTAGAAAGTTTTTTGTTGATAGTTTTGCAGAGCCATAAAGCATGGGGCTACCAGTAATCCGAATAGAACAGTATCCTTGGGACGCTTCAAATCATTAGTGGCTGTATTACTATAACATAAAATATTTAAAAAAACGATATCACAAGTATATGGGGTAATAACAAAATTGACGAACAGCATTGGCTATAGGCAAAAAGACAAAGCAGATAAAAAATTGTCGATCGCAATAGTCCTGACTCCGACCTGCCGTTGGGTGTGGGGTTTTCTCATCGTTCATTGAAGATCTTATTGTGGCTTTAAGTTGTTATTACTCCCCTTTGGGTCGTTGTCTCTTTGACACATTCCCCGTTTCCCTTCTTTTTTCTATATGGTGCAGACAAATTTAAAGGAAATGGTGTGCCGTTTTTATGGCTCGCCAAACACCCCCTTCCATTTCGGTAATGTCCGGTTGAAACGGGAAAGGAACTGCTACCGACAGGTAAAACAATGAAATGTTTATCCCAATGCTAAAAAAATGGTTGTGAGAGTTCCGTTGGTGGCTGATTGGTAAATATCATTTTCCAAATTACCAATTTACCAATTAAAATCCAGGGAAAACGTTACTTCTCTAACCCTCAAACAAGACCAAGATGAAAGTTTGAAAAAAAAACATATATTTATCTCTTTGTACACAGATAGGACTGCAAATCTGAATCACAAGCACCAAAAACAAAACAAAAAATAAAAGAAAATGTGTTCATCGGGCACGGATTTGATATATATAAATTTGTTTTATGTACTTTTACATTTCATATGTAAAATTATTCATATAAGGATAAATTTGGAAAAAATTGTGATTTCAGTTCTGAACATTTAGGTAAATACAAGTTAAAAACTTAAATTTTGTGTAATTTTTACAATTATGAGCGTAATAGTGCCGAATACTAGTACATCACGAAAATTTGTGTTTTTCCAACTTTTTATACATTTTTGCAAAACTGAAAATGCATTTCCTTTCAATATTACACATATTTTCAAAATCCAAAACTTCTGAAAAAAATAAAACAGTCTAGTTATCATCAGTTTTGACAAATAATTGAAGCTGAAAATCTACTGGAAAAGTAATGCTTAATTCATCTGTACAGGAAAAATAGCCTTCCAAGCATAATCATCTACCTTTTCTACCTGAAAAGAAAATTCCATTATAACTACAAAAAGTTATGAAACAAATTTTCTTTCTCATATATACAGTGGTGGGTACATTTATAGCAATATCTGTATCAACACATCGTAGGCAAAACATAGCGCTAGGTAAAGTTTAAAACAACATTATTGTATGCCCTCTCCCTACATCGCAAAATACACAGGGGTGTGGTAAAATTTATATCAATATTATTTTAGGCCCTCTCCCTACATTGTACATTGCACAATACACAGGGTGTGGCAAAATTTAGAGCAATATTATTTAGGTGTTCTCCCTACATTTCACAATACACAGGGGTGTGGTAAAATTTATAGCAATATTATTTAAGGCCCCCCTACTTTGCACAATACACAGGGATGTGATAAAATTTATAGCCAATATTATTTTAGGTCCTCTCCAAACATTGCACACTACACAGGAGTGTGGTAAAATTTATAGCAATATTATTTTAGGCCCTCACCTACATTGCTCAATACACAGGAGTGTGGTAAAATTTATAGCAATATTATTTTAGACCTTCTCCCTACATTGTACAATACACAGGGATGTGGTAAAATTTATAGCAAATATTATTTTAGGCCCTCTCCCTATATTGTACAAAATAAGGTAAGTATCTGTAAGAATATACAAGTGCTACTAATTTACCACAAATGTAAACTCGACTTAATTTGTCAGCCTAGAGATTCCATCTCATTTGCAGCCTCAAAATCTACCTAAAGATCAATCTTTGTCGACATTTTCAC
>MJUU01065725.1:3180-48482 GCA_002080025.1 Modiolus philippinarum
CAGACATAAAATCTAAGTATATTTCCAAGTATATGTCCAAGGGAAGACTCGAATGTCATTGTAGAGTTTTTGAGTATATATCAACCGGAAGTGACACCGATTCTAAACTAACCCATATGCTAATTTATGTGGATTGAGAAAATATTTTGCGACATCCACTACTAAAAACGATTATACCGTGATAGTGATTCGTATATATACATTTATGTCATTTCTACAATACAGGAAAGACAAATCCACATCGTGCATATGTCCGGGTCCGAAGTGCCAGCAAAGGCTCAACTCTAGACCTCTATTTAGTCAGCTGAAATAGTCGCCTAGGCAATCAAAATACTGATTGACGACTTTTGGTGCCGAAAAAAATCGTATTTATACCTTTTTTGGTATTGATTTATACTTTTCGTATCCTTTCTGCGTTTAGTGGAGATCCATTGTAAAGCGTCTTTATTATATAAGAAGTGAAGTCAGCATGATTTCTCAATAGGTCAAGCTCCCTCCGAATCATACAAGATGCTAAATTTCCTGCCTCTACCCATTTCTCTGGACACTTTTCCTCTTTTATCTGGCAATCGAAACTCATCGCCCTTTCCACCTTTTATTTCTTTCTCCTATTACTTATAATTTGTTTGACGTTAAACCTGTTCCCATCCTGATATAGCTGAAATATTGATCACTGGACGATAAACTCTATCTAATCCATATGTATACCTATATATTTTCCTAAGGAGATCAGATGTAGCTCAGTTTCCTGTTCCTGCCCATTTTTCCCCTTTTCCAGTGGCAATTAAAATTCGTTGCAACAGTTGTTCCTTCCACCTTTTTTCTAGCTTCTTTTACATCCAATTTTTTTATTATTGATTAATTTGTTCTCGTCCTGGTGTAGCTGAAATATTGCTCACTGGACATTTATCTCTCTAACCCATCAATCGACTGATTTGCTTGCAATGTTTGAAACCTTCAAAAGCCGAAAAGATTTCTGGCCACCAAATAATTTTGAATTGCAACCAAAACTTTCAGTTGGCGATCATATTTTTTTTGAAACGATCGCCAACTAGCGACCTAAAATCAAAGTCTACTTTGAGGCCTGGACGGTCGCTGATATGAAACCCTCTAGTTCCTCATATTTCCTTATTTAGATTTGAAGATGCACTTCCCCTTTTATCGGTAATTTGTATGAATTTCCTTTGAACTACAGAGACTGATATTCTCAGTATTACCGAACTGGACACTATCACGAAAATATCGGGTCACTGTGAAGGCGTCACGTGCGGGTTGCTAAGCTGACGTCATGTTCGGTACTCTTTGTCGTGTTCATACGCATAAGACGTTGAACGAAGAATGCATTTAAATTATTGCAATAAACAATAGATTAACTGTGCATAAATAGAAATTTCAGTTTATTACAATTTGTTTTAGAGTTCTGTCTATTATTTTGTGAATTACTGATAAAAGAAATATAGGAAATTTTGTTTTTGATACGGACTTTATCACGGCGTAATGTATCAACGTCGCCCTAACGGGCTGACTTGATACTGACCGTGATAAAGTCCGTATCAAAAACAAAATGTCCTATATTCCATATATCGTATTTATTTTCAAATCCCTTAAATTTCTCTTGTTTACTGACATTTTCTGATCACACCTGTAATGTTGATAGTGTATTTGGCTGACTGATTTGGCTATGAAGTTCAGTCATGTTGCAACATATGTATATAAATAATGAATATTACACATGTATTACATTGGTCAAATAATTGTATTTGTATTATGGGTGTACGCCTTAAATTCTATCTCTTTATCTTATCAAATTCACACTATATATGTGGATAAATAAACAAGAGCTCTTGATAATATGAAAGATACATTTGTTTTCATCGTACAACGACAATTAAAATTTGAGGATGACCATTACATGAAGGCAACTTATGATGTCTATTGCGAATCGTAAATAGAACCCTACGAAAATGCATTTCAAATCTTTGCAATAATCAGATAATGTATAACTCAAGTATATTCGTTGCTTTTCAGATCAGCCACTCAATCAATTAAAACAGATTTTAAATCCAAATTTTCAACTTTTGTCAGCAGTAGCATACTTTTTAAAGCAAAGTAAAGACTTGCGAAAGTAAAGTCCACGTTGGCCAAAGTTGCTCAATATATTTGTATTTATATGTCATTTGTTGTTGTATAAACGATGTGTTTGTGTATCATGTATGTTCTGTGCCCCTATGGGTGTAATTTGCAAATACATATTATTCCCATTAACACAAATTATATGTCTTCGAACTTACAATCTACCAATCCGGACTTATATAACTGGAAACTACAAATGGTTACTGGGCTTGCAATTTTCCAAAAGCCATGGACGCGTTATGTCAATTTACAGCAAAGTACAAAAAATATCTTTCACATCCCACGTGTGCTAAATTATGTCTTCAACCAAAAACAGAACTGTTGCCTGATCAAATATATTTTAGATTTATGCATGTCATGCGCATTTCCCCCCTTTTCGTTAGCCCATGTGGTCTAACCCCTAACATAAATCACAGTCGATGTACTGGCATGATGTCTGACGGGGATAAGACTCTTCCTTCCACAGTTTTAGGATTTCGTTCCTTGTGAGATAACTGAATCGACGAAAGTGATCTTTGAGAAGCATAATCATCTTGTTGTAATTCTATCGAAAATAGACCAAAAGCGTTGTTCCATTGTTTGATTTTATCATAAATTTGAAGATACTTTGTCTCGCGTACATTTACTCCATATCATTTCATTGTTAATCTATTGAAAAATAGAATAAATGTTTGAAAGAACAAATTTGATTAAATTTTCGGTTAATGGACTTCCAAATGGTTTTATTTGCACGGATGAGACATAAGTTGTCGAAATGCGCATTTGCAGAAAATAAATAACAGTAACTTCAGTATTTTTGTTATTAATCTGTGTTTTGTGCATTATAGGGTTTATATGGTTGAAATTCCTTTTGATTTTGTTAAGATTTCGGGGGGGGGAAGCTTTTTAGTCTCCAAATGATTTTTTTTCACTGAAGAAACACAAATTGTCAAAACGGTCATTTGCACAATTCAAAACCATGTTAATTTCGGTATTTTAATTGTTTGTTTTGGGACCCTTTTTGGGGGGTTGTCACATCAAATTATACTTTAGGGTGTATTATAAATAAATTAACTTGGTGTCATATGTTAACGCCACAGGTCCACAAAGTCCTGTATTTGAATCGTGACAGCAAGAAGGAAACTAATATTAACCTAATTTAACTAATTAAAACATAGTATGGTGTTAATTAACCAGTGAAAATAAAGCACCAATCATAAACTACTGATAAAACTCATAATTAGCAACCCGTTGATTTTCTGTCCCCGAAATTAACATATATATGTAAAAGCCGCGCATGTTCTTTGCAGGGGGCGGTGAATGGTAAGCTGATTCAATTAGCAACTCAATTAAAATTGCATATTCAGAGAATTAAATATGTTCTGGTATATCAGTTCTTTCACTTATTTGAATAATCCATAAGGTCCAATAATTGTGTGAAATGCGAAACATATGATACTGAAACACATTAATTTCCCGTCCAGATTTTACTAATTAAATCTCCGCGATATTTCAAAACTGCGAATGACAGAGTTAAAGATTAGTCGCTTATTAGTATGTTTCTGTCACCAGTCCCGCGGAGACGATGTAGGGGATCAGCGTTGCATAACTTTGATATATTTCGAAATTGATAGAAAAAAGATGATACAAATATGTAATTGGTCGAGAAGTAGAAGCATTCTACACATTCTATGCACAGTTTGTGTTTGGCTCTAAACTAATTTTTGCATGATTTGTTTTCTTTATTGCTTATTCCGTATTTAAACATTTGCTTAGTTAGTCTTTGTTTAATTACTTTGGGAAAATGGCATCTTGAAACTGCAAAAATATCGAAACTTAATGACCGATGTCTTTTTATTACAGAATACCAAAACAAATAAAGGTTCTTACGCATGTATGAGAGCAGATAAAAAAATTTAGTTTGCGAGTGAAAATATTCATTCTGTAACATATAATTTTCAATTCCCCATTTAAGCAAAGTCCCATCCGGAGTGGTCAAAGTGAGTGAAATATAACCAAAGGACACCATCCCATACGAAAATAAAATGCACCGGGCCTAAATTATCCTATTTTTAGAGAGTGGTTCCTTTCTGCTATCTTATATCGGCACAACTCACAACAGAATCTTGTTTCACGACAGAAAAACATAAGGTTAGTGACGGTGACAGTAGGTATGCTGGTGGTGTATATACGAATGGTTTTTTCAAGAGAGGGGGACAAATTATTGATTATTACCCCTATTGTCTTTGAATTTAGCGGAGAAATTGTCCGCTTTTCACTCGCCAGTCGCTACTAAGTTAAGATTCAATATTAAACCAACATGGCCCAATCAAACATACATACATTACACAAAAACAATATTTAAACATTTTAAAACATGAAAATCTGTTCATAATGTTGACTTTACTGTTGCAAATATGTAATATGCTAGAAAAATACACAAAACAATATTGAGTCCTAAAACAACAATACCTTTATTTCAAATATCATGATGACACACATTTATAGAGCCGAAAAGGGAAATAACTCATTAAGAAAAAAACGGGATTTAACATTGACACGGTTTTTTTTATTTATAATTGATATCAAAATATAAATTTATAAATGTCTTACATTTACTTACATGTAAAACCTTTCATACTTATTTTGAAGAGTTAAACATTGATAAATGTTATACATCAGGCACAAACAAAGCTGGTTTGGTGTGAATTGGGGTAATTTTTCATGATAGTTATCTAGAATCAAAGAGAAAATTGGCCATGGATTGCTCCGACGTGACAATCTTACACTGAGCCGTATTTACCATGGCAGATAAAAGAAATTTATCCTTTAATCTAGTATGGTTACGGGGAAAGGATATAGGAATTATATGACCGCGGTTTCAAGCGTATCATAAAATATGAACATGTATTGATTTTAAATAGAATTTTGTTTCTGAACAGGACTTATATACAAACCTGGGACTGAAACCTATAACTTGAAGTAAAAAATACAATAATTCGACTGTTTTGCATCATCTTGAAACATTTTCCAGAGTGATTGATTTAATTAATAGACCCTTGAAAGGTCAATCTAAACACGATATGGATTAGGAATTATCCTCTATCGATTCGATCGATTTCAATGTACAGGGGTGCGAAAATTTTCACCGTTCTTCCACCTGGCACGAATTAATGCTTTGAAGATAAAGAACCGACAAACAAAAAATCCGCCACTGTTGGAGAGTTAATCTATTAGTATAAGAAATTCAGAAATAAATTGACGATTTGGAATTAAGAACATGACTTCGGTATTATTGAAACGATAATCAATGTCTGCCGGAAAGCCACGATGACAAATGCATATATTCTATATTTTTTTATTATTAAATTAGTAGAAATAGTATATAATTAGAAATTTAGAATAATTTTTAGTAAAATGAGTATTATATTGCAGAAATCACACATGTTCCAACTAAATTGAAATTAAGCCAAATTCAGCACATTATTTATGTTGAAAAAATTTATCTATTTTGAAGAAAATAACCATAAATGAATAAAAAAATTAAAATAAAACATTTTGAAGGGAGCTGAAAAAATCGAGACGGGACGGGATGAGAATCTAGAATATTTTTGATTAATGCCTAAACCGGCTTTAGTTAACTTTTCAACTATAGATGAATCTGTGAATTCATCGGCAAACGAATACAGAAGCAATCAGGTCAAAAGGGGACAATTCAAAACTTAAAAAAAAATCACAAAAACACTACAGGTACCTTTCACAGGAGAAACGCAAATGGAAACAACATGGCAAACGGACACGACAAACAAACAGAAATGAGCAACGACGCAACGAAACCAAAGCACTAGCAGGGCATGGAAAATTACTCTGACCCTAATGATTGTTGTAAGACATTCTTATGAATGCGGATAAATAGTGTAATTCACAAAATTCATGATAAAATCTACACCCCGGAGGCTAAGGGCGATGACAGACTTTTGTTTTTTGAAATGATTCGGTAATTTCCTAAATAGTTTTGACGTATAAAAAAAAATGTTTTTGTTACCACTAATTTGATGCATCTGCTGATGGACTGTTAGTCCCCAAGCGTATAACCATCCCAGGTTAGACCAGGGCCGAAAATGATTAAAAAGTCTTAACATTTAAAACTTTAATTTTTCTATAAATTTTTTAGAGATTCCCCTTGTACAAGCTCTGTCCCTAGCTGATTTAGGTATGACGTTTAAGAACTCTAGGTAATTTGCTCGTGTCAAGCTCTTTTATGTATTTTGACCTTTTGTCTTCCAAATTTGAGTTTGTATACACCCTTTTTTTGTCAAAATAGCAAACTGTAGAACTCAAAATAAATTTGAATTTGTATTTTTTTTATCTGTATAACAAGCAGACCTATAGAACTGGGAAATGTAACCAAGCACCAAAAAGTGCATGTAATGATATTCCGATTAGCCTTTTAGCAATTTCAAATATGTCAAATATCCAAAAATACTGAACAGATATAACACGACATGACAATAGGAAAACAAATATAAACAAAACTGAACAACTAAAAGAACTAGCAGTTTTAACCCCGCAAATGTACCTGTAAAAAGTGTCTGTTAACCAAACTCTTTGCAATGATAAATAGAAGAATATTAGTGTAAAAACACTCATGTAAGCAGTTTAATTGTGAGATTGCCACGGTTTGATATTAGTAAAAAAAGACACTTGAACATTGTAAAGCACTCTTTACTAATATGAAAGCTGTCAGACATCTTATACTTCTTATGAATGTGTGGAAATATTGTTATTTATGATTAACTCTACAACCCCGAGGCTGAGGGAGTTCCGAAAACAATGAGAAAAGGCAAAAGTCAGATTTTTGTAGAACACGAATTATACCAATATTCAAAAAACATAATGGACACCAAACATTAATATAAAAAGTAATGGATTTCAGTTTCATATTTCTTGACGACATTATAAGTCAGAGCTGCTTAAAGCTTCGGCTCCGCACCCTTCATGTGGAGACGCAATAACTTAATTCTTTATTATGACTTGCGAGATCAGATTTCACTCGGGTCTAGATGAAAACAACACCACGGGTGATAATGAAATATACAGCGATATTGAATGATTATACGTTATTCCACAGCGAGAGATCGCTAGCTCGTTAATATTTTGAAGTACCCATATATTCCTGAAATAATTTAAAAGATCATATTAAATTATCATCCTTAAAAAGTAAAAAGACTAGGTTAATCTGTAAAATATAGATATCAATTACCATGACTTGCGAAACCAAACACCTTTATTATTTGTTTACCTCTGACCTCTTATCTGTCTCAAAAGAGGAGCAGTCAAAGAGGATAAAGAAATAGTGGATTCATGGATTCAAAGTTTTTAAAAAGTTTCGAAAAATATTGGTTGTAAAAATGATAAAATGTTGTTGCTGCATTTCGTCTTCAACTGTCGAATGTCGAAGTTGGTACTCCGTTTTTGTTCCAAGAATTTTCGATTTCTTGAAATATTGAAAAAATAAATACAGCATCAAGGGTTATCCAATTCTATTGAGTTTTTATTTCATAGCTGATATATTACTTATGTAAGGTACATTTCTAGCATCGAGGATACATTTTATTGGCGACCAGGTATGGAGGCAACATTTACAGCTGATATAACGTTTGGAAGCTACATTTTATAGCCGATCCCAGGTATCAGGGATATAATTTAGCCGATATTGGGTACAGAGGCAATACTCAGTATAAGGTTACATTTTATACCCGTTTCAGGTATTGAAGCATCATGTTATAGCTACATTTTATAGCAGATGAAAGGTGTTGATACAATGTTCGATGTTTGGAGGCAGTGTACTTGGACCAATCTTGTTTGTAATCTACATAAACGACATGCCAGATTGTGTAGAAGCAACAGCATATCTCTTTGTAGATGATACCAAAATTTATAAAGAAATAAGAACCCAAGATGACAGTGTAAATCTGCAAAGAGATCTGGACAATATCAAGATTGGTCAAATATCTGGCTTTAAAATTTCATCCAAATAAATGTAAAGTAATGACTGTAACAAATAGGAAATACAACTTATATGACGATACAGGGAGAGTCGTTGAATTGCAAAAATCAGAACGAGAAAAAGACATTGACTTACTAGTAGATGAAAACATTACCTTTTCAAGGCATATTCAAACACAAGTAAATAAAGCGAACAGTATAATTGGTCTTATAAGAAGAACATACACCCATCTGGATGAACAGAGTTTCAAACATTTATTTCAAGCTCTTGTGAGACCCTACCTTGAATATGCGGCAGTAGTGTGGTTTTCAAATAAAATCGGGGATATAGAGAGTATTGAAAATGTGCAAAGAAGGGCCACAAGACATACCAACACTCAAAGGATCTAAGCCATACAAACAGGTTAAAAAAACCGAAAATGCCAAGTCTAAGGGGAGACAAGATTAAAGCCTTCAAAATGATCACTGGTATTTATGACGCTGAGGTTACAACCGGCTTACTAGAATTAGACACTGATACTAGCACAAGGGGGATTCAAAAAAATTAAGGACTGAACTTTAGGAAATATTACTTAACAAATAGGGTTGTAGAAATTTGGAACAGTTTACCGGACTCGGTAGTCATGGTAAAACAGTGAAGAAATTTGAAATATATTTAGACAAGTTCTGGGAGAACCAAAAGATTAAATTTGACTTCAACTCCGATATAGACCTTAGGAGTGCAAAACCCGGAAGTGACGAAGTACTAAGTATTAAGTACTGATATGCAAGAAGAAGAGGTGGCTATAGTGGTTCCAACAACCAACGTCTACAGATGATCCTATCATATCCTATCCTAAATTCTATATTGTTTTCACTGCTGAAGTTTGTTCAGTGGAGGATCTCTGTATGTATTATTCCCTTGATTTAACAAAATTCTCCAAACATAGCCTGTCAGAGACTTGAATTAAACTTGAATAATGCCCCTTTTCGCATAAAGATCTGTGAACATTTTCAAATGAAAGTAGTAATAAGATTGTTTTTGTTCAGTAGAAAACTTCTTAATTAATATGTGCAAGGCTTTCGAATTCCCAATGTATTTGCAATGGAACTGGTTGTCACAAATCACTATCTCGGAGGAGATTTTTATCACTTTTTTGACAACCGATTCCATTAAATGTAGATTTTGCATCGATATTATTTATCAAAAATCATAACTTAATGAAGAACACAGCCGAGCTGTATTTCATGCGAGGCCTTGTACCTTGATAAACCCGCGATATGAAAATCTTTGTAGATAGAGTCGGAGCCCCATTTCTGATATAAAATAACAACAAAAACATGAATTGTTATCAGAATTCTAAATGTTCAAGATATATTGACATTTATACATCTATTGTGCAGAATTATCTATCACCTAACTTCAAAAGAACTCGAGTCAAATTTTGGACAGAAAAATCAAAATGAGTAATTAATGACCATTCTTTTATCGACATCAAGAAAATCATAATGGCTTCTACAGACCACACTTTTCTAGTATACAATTTCAAGAATATAAATTTATAATACTTTAGTCATTTATTTTCATTTGCACTGAATCAAAGCTTACGGCGCGGAAAAGTTTCATACGGGTCATTTACAACGTCGTATTAAAGTCGCACTGATTGGCTGCGCGATAAGATAAAATGGCGATTAACATCAACGCGGAACGTAAAAAATGAAATACTGCGCGTGCTGGTCCACTATGGATATATCACAAATAATGATAAGAACATCTTTAAGTTTTTTTCTGTACCATGGAATAATTCTTATCTTGTTAAATTCCAGTAACAGTCATTAGTAACTTCCGTTGAAACGGATTGTAACGAAAATATCAACTGATATCGTTTTTTTTTACAATACTAGAAAGTCTATATATTGTGCTTTTTATTATGGGACATGGATTTTGTCAGGTCCTGAAGTTTTCTTGGTCGGTCTTTTCATCTTTCTGCGCTTGATTTATATATCTATGTTTTCTGTTTGAACTTTTACTGGGTTTGATTCGTATTTTTAAAAATGAGGAACTTCGTTCCTGTTTCAGACTTGTTTCTTTGTCATCAGATTCAGCCATTTCTTCTTCTTTCTGTCCTGTTAGTGATTGTCCTCTTTTTTCCGTTCCAATACATGAATTTAAAGCTTATTTAACAGCGGGCCCAATCCCTGAAAAGAGGTTCAAGAAAAGGAGAGTACATTTCATACTATATATTCGGCAATTTTATTGTTTTTGAGAAAATTCTACAATAAATTGAAAAAGAAAATATAGAAAGGAACTCTCGGAACTCCGGAACTGCCAATGGATATCTTTTTCATGGTTTCGGACTATATGACTTTCTAATTACTTTTTTTATCATAGCTTGGTGATGCCTTGATATTGTGCACAAAGTTTTATTATCTTCATTTAAGACCTAATGTTGTATAGCTTAACTTACAATGTTTTCTCTTTAACCAAAGATAATGTTTTTTGTCTTCTAAATAGTTTTGTCTTCTATATTGTGTTTCCATGAGTTCCTTTTCTGTTAAAGTGACTTATGTGTATATTTGTTTTATTATTCAGTTCTATTTTTTTTTATTACTTTTGCTTAAATTTTGCACGAAATTGATAATAAAAAATGTGGTTCCAAACCCCTGCAGTCGGCAATGAATTTGTTTTATTCCGTTTTGCTGACAGATTATATATTAAATAAATAGTGATTAAATAATGTTGTTTCTTTAAGTGCCAACACAATCCATTATTAATTCTGATTCATAAACGGATTATGAAAGATAGAAAATTCGACAAAAGTCACCTGTTTCCAACGACGAACGAAATACCTCACAAAAGTCAAATATATCTATCTATTGTTTATTTACTTTCCCAGCTGTGTGGTGATCATACCTTAGAAGAAGAGTATTATTTTATGAAACGAATTCCAAAACCACGTCATGGTCGCCTCCCCGTGGATAATTGTAAAAGAATGTGCCGTGTCCTGGACGAGAGCAATTACCTTTATCCATAATTTCACATTGAAATAATATATTTGATCACAAAATAGTTCTTGAGCTAATCACTCCATCAGATGTACAAATCCAATACGTGTTGATTCTTGATGGGGTGTTCCGAATGCAATTCAGCAATTTTATCCTTAGAAAAACACAATTTTCAGGATTAGGGTTTCATTTTTGTTTAAAAGCGTATTTCCATTTCCTTTTCCAGGTCTGTATAATATCAATGGATAATTTCATGTTTACATGGATTGCAGGAAATGGTCAGCTTGTAAATAGTTTTTTTGTATAATTGCGTTAAAAAAATCTATAATTTTCGTTCAGGCATATGAAAAATGTTGAGGACCATGCACAGCCCTGTTTGTATTTGACAATTAAACCAGAACCACTTGCACCTCTGGACCTCAAATCGAACGTGGTCTGAGTTTTGCGATGAACAACTTACATACTAAGTTTGAAGACAGTGTGTTATCAGTTCGTTCACAGGTTATCAGTCGGAAGCTTACTTGGACTGACGAACGGACGGACAGACTGGCGGACACAAGACTGAGGGTATCACATATAATACCTAGCAACGACGTGTGTCTGGGTAGAAAGATACAAAAATGTTCATAATTATATTGTTTTCATTCGATATAAGTAAAGTGTCATTTTAATAAATTGAATGACTTTCGTCAACATGTGTTCCCTGGTCAGTTTGTTTACAAATCTATTATTACAGAGAACAAGCTACTTAGTAGATCTACAACATAGAAACTAAGCCCAATAAACACAACATAAAACAAATTTAATTTAATGTCGTAAAGAGTATCCAGTAAACATGGTAAAGAGCATACAATCTCAAATGTCAATCATAGTAAATTCTTACATATATTCTCAGTAAAACAAAGCAGGAAATCTGGTTGATATGATGTGTATTATTACAGCAAAAACCATGGATCCCGCCATGAAAATCGGCATGGAATCCTTGCTTTTTGTGTTTCACGGTTAATAAAGACATCGCAATCCCGTTGAAAAGTCATCTCCAATTAAACGCTTTAAAGACAGACTGTAGGCAGATACCTGCCGTAAATTAAATGGGAACGTCGTAAAATATTATGCCGTATATTCCTCTTCTCTCTCCCATGCATAAAATTTGTTAAATATTAATGCTGACATGTTAATATAGCATATAAAAAGATGAAAAGAAAGAATACTGTAATGTTTTTATGTTTGCACTAAGACTGCTAATCATCAATTGCATGAAACCGCGCCAAATTTATCAATGATCTGTATAAAAATTCGAAAAATTTAATTTCTCATATATAAATTTGAGATCCTCATGTTTGCGTATATCTGTTTGTATTTTGTTTCCTTATAAATCATCAAAGAATAACCCAACAAAATAATCAAACAAAATGGCGTCCTTCTAAATTAGAATTAAATGAATTGCAAAAATTGAAACAAACGGAATGAAACTTCAGCGTTTATCTCAGAAACGCAACATCGTAGTGTTATGCCTATAAGGTGGACCACAAAGATTTCTACATCAATTATAGACCAACTTCGGGTTTCCTCGGGCGGGAATTTATAAATTAGTTACAATGAATAGCCATGAAAAATTATTACAATATTATTTCCATTCAAATAATTCAAAAAGATATTTTCCTCTCCCCGTAACATCAAGCGTTTTTCGATAAAAGTTGAAGAACGATGAACACGAGGCCATTGTAACGACTTAATCAAATATAAAGCGATAAAGCTTTTAACTGCAGGGTGAATATAAGCTTCATTGGCTTCAATGCATTGGTCTCTCGGTTGGCAAGCTACTTGATTTTTCCAAATGTGTGATTTTAATGATGTACATCCACATAAAGAGAAATTCATAAACTTACAGCATGCAAATGTCTCTATATTTAATATACTAGTAATAAAGTCGAATTTAATTTATATTTGTGTACAGAAAACCATAAATCTGTAATAAATGATTTTCTGATAGAGTAAATCGTCCATATACACTTCATAGGACCGCTTCGCTTAATAGAAATCTCGGTAGAAATATATTTAGCGCGAACTGATAACACGAGTTAATTCCCTTGAATCTTCATAGTAAATATATATTTGTTCAATTATTTAAACGTCTGTAACGCTTCTAGAAAAGTAGATTCCCAAATTATTTTGAAATTACGCACATAATTTTGGGTCTTTGTGCCTTAGATTAGGACCAGCTAGGTACCGGCGAACTCAGTCCTTCATAATTCTATATTTAATAAGTATTACCAATGGTGCTTAATAAATGTTCTGCACATGATGTCAAATTTTACTTTTTTCGGGATTTTGTGGATTTTTGTTGTTTAATTGCTAAGAATCATTCTCATACAGTGCGTTTTTGCTTATTGTATGCCACAATGTGCAATATGATTGGTTGGACCTGCACAGGGTTGTTATAAATATTGCCCAGAGTACAATTGATATTATGTAATGGTGTAGCAATATTCACAGTGACGCTTTTATTTTTGCTCAGAAAATTAAAACTCGTATAAAATGAGGTTATATTGTTGGTAACAAAACGGAATTTGAGATGTATGGCATAAACATGAACAATTTGGAAATATACTGCAGTGAACTGTAAGAATTTATTGCACGCTAATCTTTGCTTGCATTCTATGGGAAAAGCAATATTGCTATTCAGTAAAGAATTACGCCGCTTTTGTCGCTGTTTCGGTTGCTATTGGAAAAATATTATATTTTCCATTTTTCTTTTGTTCTTGCAGTTCTAACCTTATTACATGTTCTTGCATAACACATTTCCATTAAGATATTAAAAATATGAAAATAATTTCCGAACACCCGTATTGAACAACGTATTTAGTATGCATGTTGTGCGTCGCCTTATCCATCATAATTTTACTTTTTAAATGCTTAATGGTGGGTGTCATTTTTGATTGGATTTTAAAACGGGTACCACTTCGTGCCGTATAAGGAATTAGGTAGAAGAGCTACCGGAAAATTTTATACATTGCCAAATTTGAAAACAATAATTTCGAAAAAAGCGATTATGGCCGTGTCAACGAATCGTGGAAGAGTTTTTGTATAGATTCACAGTTCTCTATCTGTAGGTCTATTCTGGGTCTATTTGTATTCATTAGAATTCGTATCATAATCCGTTTTCTAGACTTAGAGACGCAGAGAGCGGCAATTGAAATATTAAAAAAATCAAGCCATGATGGAGAGAAGAATACGTTTTCAATATATGTTTATAAATCCGTGAATGAGTTTTGACACAAGGTGAAAACGATTTTCAAACTTCAGTGCCTTTTACAGAAAAAGCACATTAATCTTTAATTGAAGCTTAAATGAATATGTTATCGACGTATTTCACAGTTTTGGGTGTCCTGCAGGGCGCTGCTTTGTTAGCCACTTTATAGGTAAAAATCGCACAGAAATAAAGATCGGGTGGATGAATTGATACATCATATTTCAGACAAAATCGGCAACAAGTTAAAATATGATAAATTACCATTTCTATAAAAGCATTATCCTTCATTTACCCTTTGCTGGCCCCCGTGATGGTACTGCTTTTTTCCAAGCAACAATATGTCAAATAGAAAAAGCATTTAGGCGTATCACTAGAATCCAACTGTTTCAATGGAGTCGCCATTTATATATCTGTATAAAACAGGTACTATGTAATGATTATTATTTTTAATAATGAATGAAAACTGTTAATGATTAGAAAATTGGAGGAATTTAGATGAATAAAAAATTAAAAATAGAAAGGCTTAAAAAGGTCTGTTGTTTGATCTTATAGTCAATATTTCTTGTTCATTTTGCGTTTCTGGCACAAAAATGTTGACCTTGGAAATTTGTTATAAAAATTCATTTATTGAAGTTTTAGTTTTCAATCTACTGATCTGAAAGGACATATTTTCTCTATTTTTACATTTGTCTTATGTGAAAAACATTTTGCATCACGAATATTCGATATTTTTCATGGAGTTTGGACTTCACTGTAGTCACTTTAATTTAGGTTAGGGGTCTACGAAACTAGAATCAATAGAATGGTAAGAGTTTCACAAATTTGCCCATACAATGAAGACCACAACATTTCCAAGCCTATTTATTGTGTTCTTCGCTGACTGTGCCGGTATCATTGAGATTGACCAACTGTTAACTTGGTATGCAGACAACTATACTATAGTCATTTATTTGACATCTCACTAAGATTCAGATTCAGGCAATATCACTTTGGTTGAAACTGTCTATAATAAGAAATCAATGGTCTATATTCAAGTATGGGAGACTTTGACACCTTTTAGAGTGAATTAACAATTACTTAAATCAGTACTTTTTTAACTTTTGTATGTCTCCAATAAACAATGAAAGGATATGTAGCAAATACACACGAGACAAAGTCTCTACAACTACATGATTAAACCAAGCAATGGAACAACGCTTTTATTGTTGCTCTTATTGCAAACAGCTTATTTCTAAGGGCATTTCCCATCCTCGATTTTACGGAAATGTTGTTAAAAAATGCCAGAAACTGATTAAAAATCCAGAAAACTGGGACGTAATTTACATTCTTTTCGCAATAGGGGATATCGACAGGATATTCTGCACGTGTCCGTTAAATTAGCTTTGGGATCCAGTGACCTGAGGATTTTACACACTTACTGGCCTCTCACTGATACTGCCGATGTCTACTGAAATACATGATGATTCTTTACCAAATCCATTTCGGGAGTTTTGAACAGTAGACTAGGCTCCTTGAGCTAGCCGGCAGTTTAGCGGCGAGCACTCCTTGACCCATCTTTCAAAATTACGTTTTGTTCCCCCATTTTTCTTTTTTAGATTGTGGTCATGGAGTTAGTAGTCTACCTGTATGGGTTTTATTCGTATGTTTATTATACTATAGGGAAACGGGACAGAGAAAGGGGAGGTTTGGGTACCCATAAACCGGTTTGACCCTACCGCTGGCTTTTGCTAGTGCCGGTACCAAGTCCGGCTGTTCGTTGTTTACGTTTGTCTTTTGTATTTTTATTGTGGGTTTTTCTTGTGCAGTTCCTATTTACTTTGTGGCATGTGGCTATGTTTTTCGGCCATTGTAAGTGTTTCCTGTTATCTTTTTAATTCTATTCTTCATCTTGAAGTCACATTAGGTCTTGTTTTATTTTTTGTCGTTTTTGCAGGTTGTGCCCGATATGCCTGTTACAATGTGGCAGTTATACGTGACTTATAGATGTGTGGCTGTTCAAATCAGTCATATTTGGCCTGAAGACGTGTGCCCGTCTCCAGACAGTTATATGTTGGGCCGGCGTTGAGTTCGATTTGGTTTCTGATGTGTGCATGTGTAAAGGCAATTATATTTGGCCCAGGGATGTACCTGTCTCAAAAAAAGTTATATTTTTCTCTTTGATAAGTGACTATTTTTAATTATCTATATATATTTGGCCTATAGTTTTGTGTGCATATATCATGTCAATTATTTTTTGCCCGTAGATGTGTGCCTGTGTCAATCCGTTATATATTTGGCTTGTTGTTGTGGACATGTCTAAAGACAGTTATATTTTGCCCAGTTGGGTTTAGCTGTCTTAAATCCTGAGGTGAACGATGAAGTGGTTTTGATATTTACTATGTTATATATGCTTTATTTTGATTGCAGAATTTGGCCATTTCGATGTCCCATAACCACTGGGGCCGCAGTACAAAACGAGTATTTCCTTAGGCCAAGCCAATTTAATTCTATGTTTGGCGTCAGCTTAATTTTGAAATTAAGGAGGATATGAGGCAAACAAACAAATAACAAAACAAAAAACAAGAAAAGAATCTAAGAAAATAACACCCTTTGATGTGACCAATACTAGTATTCGTTAAAGGTCAATTTTCAAAATTCAATTGAAACTAGTAAAGATATATTTTTTCAATATTGCTATTTTTTTCGATTTCAGTTTATGTCTGTCGTTTTAAACAGTTTCCAATTAGTAATGTATATTTGTTTTTGCCTTACTGGTGCTTAATCTACCATTTTAATTACAAAAAAAAAAATCTCTTGTTTGTTTTGTTAAAAAATCACACATTTTCAGTGCGTGCGCTGACGCCAAACATAGAAATAACTTGTTTTGGCCTTATTTATGTTTACATGACATTAAATTTGTATGGATGCGACTCGATAAGGTGCCTTATTTAAGTCAATAACAAAAAGGTGCACATTGACTTAAATACTGCACTTAACAAAAATAAGGAAATTCTAGATTCGCACTGCGGCCCCGGTGATAACGAATCTACAAATCAAAGACATTAGAATATGAATTAAAGAATACAAGAGTTAGGGGCGGAACAAGGATTATTAAAATTCTAGCTTTTTTTACATTTTCAATATTTTTTGATATAAAAAATATGTATAAACTATTAGCAGATTAGTGCAATGCAGCAGTCGTGAACATCCGCAGTATAAAATGTATGATCACCACTCAGTGAAAAATTAATTTGATACGATTTCTTCACATTAGAAGATCAAAGACTCTTGTATGCAGTATGCGATGTTACATTAATTCCCTTTCGCTGCAGATTTAGAAATATTCATCGTCTTCGTCAATGGAACAAGACGTGTTGTCTCCTATGCAAGGCTGTCTTTTGTTTCATTTCACAGGACAAGTTCTTTTAAAAACCAACAAAGCTGAACAATTTTTGTATATCATTGCAACATGTTTGTTTGCCTATATGCTACCGAATGAGTCAAGATGTATATTTCCTTGATTACTGAATTCATTTCATGCCTCAGTATTGCATTATATTCTGCTGAAGTGAAATATCCAGATAAATCCTGCAATTTGATTGGTTACCTTGACAGGGGATATGAGACCGTATCCCCGTGGTAGCAAAATCACAATTTTTAAACGTTTTTAATAGAACAATTATAGCATTTCTAGCAGAATATAAAAGTTATTCGGGCTTCACAGGGGATACGGGTTCATATTCCCTGTCTGCGCCCTATATCCCCTTCGCCTGATGGCTCAGGGGATATAAAACACAGACAGGGAATATGAACCCGTATCCCCTGTGAAGATTCCAGAATAACATATAGTATGTTTCTATGATGACATAACAAATGTTGTTGTTTGCTTCAATGACAGAGTAATAAAAAAAATAGCGCATATTTTAGGTATATTAGAAATGCAACATAAACTGCATATTAACAGTTATCAAACTGTAAGATGAAATTTAACTGAGATTTATCTCTTCTTATGTAAAATTGCTGCATGCCTGTTGTTCCAAACTGCTGCGTGCCTGTCATGAACACGAAAGATGACCTCCCGTCCTAGCTAAAACAGACCTAAAGTTTCAAACATTGACATCTGACGTTTTTCTTACTACGGCTAATACGGAATAAAAGTAAAAGATTTGGTGATCTTCAAAATCTGCTTGTTTGAATGCATGAAATATATTCATTTTGATATTCCGTGAAGCCGTCTCAGTATGAATTTTGCAGGTCGCTTTTTGTTCCATAGTATTACTGTGGATGTGCTTCCTTCTCCATCAAGATTAATCCCCCGCAATATCGTACCCTTTATGCCAATAGGATGAACGATTTTTATTTGTGCAGGAAGCGAAATTTGTTCTATGTTTTTATATCCTCAAAATTAGAAGTTTTTGTTTGATTAATCATGTATTGAAAAGTCTTATATATTGAAAATAAAGTGAAACAATGAAAAAAAATCAACAAAGGCCTTTTACATAGAAAACAAATAAATCAATAAGTCTTTAATAACTTTTGTAATATCTATTTCGATCTGATCAAAAACTAAATTATGACAGATTTAGCACGCGAACTGCACGCTATAAACAGGAAGCTTAATAGACTCTTCTTATCTTCATCCGATAAAGCAATTATAAATGTTTTGATTCTTGCTCCCCATGAATTGTAAGCAAAATGCCCATTATAACACCTGCTCCCTTCTTCACTATTTGTTAGACATGGGTTGTAAATGTTAATCATGTATCTATTGTTTCAGTGTTTTCGTGCATAAATGGTAGAATCCGATTAACTTTTAAGAAGCTTCCAATAGACCCACTTGCTGACCTTTGCTTTTTAAAGAGCGATGGATATCTTGGGCAAAAACTTTCCCATTATGCAATGAATGCCACGCTTAAAAGCAGGGAATAAAGAAACTACAGTCAAATTGAAATGCGGGAAAATATAGATTTTTTGGTTGTTTTATCAAATGATAGTGATTTTTTTTTAATGTGACCTGCCTAATGATTTTGTACTCCTAACATGATGTTTGTAATTAACTTCGTTCTAAATAACAATTGTGTTTCTTATTAAGCTTTTCTTCAAACCAACAAAAGCGTCTTAATTTTCACAGCATTAACAAAAAGACTAGAAAACTATTTGCAGGCGATATGACAATTCCTAGCAAATCTTGTCGCAGACGACACTTTTCTATTTCCCTGCACGTGCTCTTTCTCAGCGATGTTTTGCTTTAGAATGACCCTGCTGTGTTGGTAATCACCGCTTTTAGCAAACAAGAAACTAAATCGCCCTTTACTTTCGTATTTATGAATTATCTTTTCCAAAACATGATAAAAAAGACGGTAGAATTATTGCTTGATAATACATTTTTATTTTATCGTCACACGCCTCCATTTAACTTCGGGAAACGAGGGAGCTCCTCTTTATGGCTGGGTTGATAACCTGTTATTTACATGTAAATACGGGAAAATATATGGGTCTTTAATGAAGAAACTGTAATTGATTAGTGTTGTTTGTAATAAAAATCTTGCATCTTAACAATAAAACAATTACCGTTCGGAACAAGCTCTGGTATATAGTATTTCATCTAAACGCTGATTGCCAGGGTAGAATTGCGACAATTTGCGAAATTTTTTTCCGAAACAACCAAATTACAGAAACGTGACAGAAGAAGCAAATCATACTACGGACAAGCTGTAATTTTGTGTGACATCTCAAAATCGTTTGGTTAATTAAAAAATGAACAGAACGTGGCTGTCGTATTCCCGAAATAACATTACAAAAGGATGAGGTAAAAGAAAAGTTGACCGTTTAGTTTTTTTAACAAAGGATTCAAAATGTACATTTTTTTTCAAAGTGGCAGTGCGGTGGGTTCAAAGTGTGTCGTAACGTAAATCATTCTACACATTTTCTTTCATGATATATAACATGGTAGATTTCGGTCTTGTCTATTGACTTGTTAAGGCATAATGGTTAGCATTGCTTGAACACTGGAGCTTTCTACCCGTATGAAGTAAAACAATAGGCTTTGAAGTTTAAAAGCTCATTTCCTTTAATAAAATATATTAGGAATTTTAATTAGTATTAAACTCATTTTTACTGCGAATTATACTGAAACTATTGTTCCAAGATATATACTTGAAACCAGTGTCTCCAGCGTCCGAAAATGTGGCTTATTCTACCAACACTTGGCTCACGAGGAGAGATCTTTCTCCGTGCGGATTGCCTCCGTTTGTGCCAACACAAAGCCTGACGTCACCAATACTCACTCGTATATTATAGCTCGTTCGCAAAGTCGTTTCTTGGTATACAATTTACACACTAATTAAACCATTTTTAGTAATCCAGTAGTTATATAAATTTTAAATATTACATACTAGTATTAGCTGCATGATAGATAGTATGTATATGCAGTTTGATATATCAAATTTGCAGTCATTGTCCGCCGCATCTATTTCGGTGAGAAATTGTTTTTAAAATAAAAAAAAATCCAGAGAACAGATGCATTTTCTTCGGCGTTTAAAATCAGTTTTGCATCATTTATACGTACGGTATTTGTTTCAAGTTATTTCTTTACATCGTCCCATCGCAATATACACTTTATTTTATGGTTACTTTTATCATTAAGTAGGCTTTAAATGAATTTTCTAATTTAAAATCGACCGATAACGATTTCTCATTTTTTTCGTCTTAAATATCACACAAAATTATCACAAATTTTCTGACCAAAAATTATTCGAAAATGAAAAAAATTCAAACAGGGAGAATGGGACAGGTGCAAGCGTGATATCTTGATTTGATTATCTCTCGAAGATCAAGGCAATATTTCCACAGTTCTTTGAATGAGTTGAAAAACACACTTTAATGTCCATATCAAATAATGAAATTTTAGAGGGTATGTGTGCCAGAAAAACCATCATAGAGAATTTCCAAAAAGCTTGTGATAAGAAAGATCCTATATAGATACTTCTTTACGAGCGATAAAAATTCATATTTCCACTTCGCTATTTTCTTTCCTTATCGTAAAACAGATCATTCTTAATAAATTTGTATGGAAACCTAATGCAACTTATGTATATATCAACTTCTATGAAAGCTATAGAGAAGTATAACAATGAGTCTCATATTGAAAGGAAATTTGTAATTTTAAAAAGATGGTGGAGAACTTTTTAGATTTAGTGGGAAAAGTGCAAAAAAAGTTCAAAGGTACTTTCATTTACGCTTCCGTATTATTGACCTCTTACTTGTCCATTTTCGTAATTTGCGTCTTTTGAAAATAATTCATTAACACTTAAGCTTTTTGTGACGCCATTTACATTCGTTCATTACATCACTGTATCGAGAGGCGAGATGACACCAAAAACTGGTAACAAAGCCAGGTAGAAAGCATGCACTTTACAGTAAAAGACGTATCTAAAATGATTTTTTATGCTAATTACAAGGTCCGCCCGGTTTAGCTCCAGCCTTCTTAAAAATGAGGGTTCCAGGAAAAGGGGGTTCCAGTCGATTATTTTGCCATTTTTTGTCAATTTTAAATTAACTTCTGCACGAAAAATTGGAAAAAAATGAGAAAAAGGGGGTCCAAACCCCGGAACCTTACCCTGGATCCGCCAATGCTCAAATTTCGGAAAATATGGACATTTACAACTCAGTGTTAGTATAGTTTGGTGTAGTTATAACCTTTCACGAAGCTAACTTAGAACTGTTCTTATGAATGCAAGAATTGTTCTAGAACGGCTCTAGAACAGTTCTAACAGCAGTCATAAAAGCAGCCATTTTGTAGAATTGTTCTAAAAACGGTCGTTGTCAAGAACAGTTCTAAAACTGTCATAGCCTGTTCTAAAAGCAGTCATGGTCAGGAGTTGGTTCTGATTAAGAATTAATTTTAGTTTTCATATGGATTCTGACAATAACCAATTCAAACCTTTGTTGTTTTATTCTTAAAAAAAAAGAAAATGTGAAAAATAGTGAAAAGATTCATACTTTTAGCATAAAAAACATAAATAACTTTTTTCAATAGTGCCCTTATTGCTATGGAAATGAAAACGTCAATGATAAGTCCGGATATTCAAAGCGTTTGAGTAAAAGAGACTTCGAATCAATTAAGGTAATTACTTCCGGTTGCTTGTATTCAAGGCAGATAATCATTGGTCATTTTATTCTTAAGCAATCGAAGAAACATGGCGACCCAACTCTTGATTCAATGCAAATACTGAATGACTCTGACTAGTTCCACTCCAATTTACAAATGAAACTTTTTCAATCCTCTTCAAACGAATATCTTTTTAAATTGAAAACAAAATTGAACGTTGTAAAACGGAGTTTTTCATGTGTAAGCGTTGACACCCTTTGTATTGTAAATGGCCTGATTAGCATAGACGGCCCGTGACAAGGCGGTTTTTAACCAATGCACCTCTGTTTGTGTAATGGTATTTGACTAAAAAGGTTACTATTAACAAATGGTTGTGTGTATTATTGTGAAGTCTATAAAAGAAGATATTTCTTATGTGAAAATGAATCATTCATTTCGCTCGATTAGTGATCATTGGAATATCCCGACAGACTTTTAAATCTTATGTCTTTTTAATATGACATAGGCGACAAACTGGTTAGTTTATGTCCACGGCGATTCTAAGCTTAGGTACGGATGACTGAATTCCGGAAAATAGAGTTTTCAATAAGTTAAATGAATCTTCAATTTTCATTGAAGAGAAATGTAATCTTTGCATTTATCCTATGTTTTTAATGACATTCCCCCGGTGGATTGTTTGTTTCTTTGCACGACAGAGGTTGGATTTTGACACTTTTAACAACGCATATAAACTGTAAAGAAATTAAACTTAAGATCCACCATTTAAATAACGAATTTTTCGGCCATATATAACATCGTATTTTCATTTCATATAACATTATGTTGACACATATAGAAATGCAATATTATAAATTGCAAAACAGTCAAAAGGTTTTAAAATTCCGGTGTCCTCTAAAAGGCATGGCGGTGTCAGATCGCATAAATTTTCTTTATGGTACCAAAAATATGCACGTTTAATAAAATATAATGTTAGGTATTGTATACGATTAGTCTGTTCCCCCTAAAACAGCGTCTAAAAATGTTGCATTATCATAGCGCATTCATTAAGCTTCTGATGTAGATCGTCCAACTATTGTAAATATTCGACATCATGGAATTAAAAATATATGCATTGTCGGTGTTCTCAGGAACGTAATTTAGTAGCATTTTTGTCCTTTATATGTTTATCTGTTTCGTAATTTTCCAATGCTTAAAGTACTTTGATTTTGCACAAGAAAAACGAATCAGCTGCATTTTGTATACCGTATGAATTATTTTGTTTACATGTATATTTCAGAAATGGTTGTCGCTGAAGTCACAATCTTCTGCTGTCGTTATACATTTCAGAAATAAGCAACAGCTGTCTATTTCAATAAGCAGCAGAATATGTCACGGAATCATGCCATGGGGATGTTTGAAAAAATAATCAACAGAAACAGAGATAAAGGCAAAAGATTGAAAACAAAATTAATAAAACTATACAGAACTTTTTGAAACAAAGGAAAGAATGATTCAATCCACAAAAACCCGAAGTGACATCAGAATATGCAGACAGCAGCCTTTAACTTGACTGCCAAAGAGAAGACCGTATGTAATTCGAAACATTGATATTTCGTTGAAATGTGAAAGAGGTTTTGACTGCAGTGTGAATTCAGTCAACCATGTTAGATATCTAATGTTCCGATGCCGTTGTTCAAGAACAAGATTTAGAAATTGAATTTTATTTTTAATTTTAGTTTCAGGATTTGCAGTTTTTAATTATGAATTAAAAAGGTAAATATTGTCTCAAAAGTCAATAATAGTTTTTTTTCTAAAAAGTAAAAGTAAAATAAATATGCACAAGGAATACTGAAGCATTACTTAAGAACCTGGAGGTCAACAGAACTTAATCATGAATTGAATACATCTCTATTTTCAGCCTCACAATATAGTTGAGTAAAATGTAAAGAAATTTACAAAATGGGGTGGGAGCTATAGCTCTTGTTATACATATTTACTTTACTGTGTTTACAAGGCGGAAATTTAAATATTTAATATTGTATTTCATGAGCATGTTAATTATTTTAATGATATAGCGTGCATTATATTAAACATGTTTGCATAATTAATTTTTGTGAATCGAAATATGTCTTTATAACTTTAGCAAATATGCTATTATATATATTTTTGTGCTTGTTTGCATATTTATTGCATATGTATATGCTTACTTTCTCTTTTTATGCACCGACGGATACAGCGTACTCCAGACAAAAAAAGTTCAAACCTACTTTTTGCCATAAATTTCCAGCACCTGGGTTTAAAAAAAATATCTTGCCCTCACCATGTCCATTAGAAAAAAAGCCTGGCTCAACAAAATTTTCCGGTATAGTGTATTTGGAAAAAAAATAATCTGGACCGCAAAGCAGACAAAAAAATGTCCGGGCCCCGGTGAATATCCACCCCTCCCCTGAAAATCAAATGATCCATACCTTTTGATCATACAAAGCCATTGAAAAATAAACCAAATATTTTTTTTTAATTTCTGCTGCTTCAGTAACACATAAAGTCGTTTATGTATAGCGTTGTGAGTAAGTCCTTATTGGGGGTAAGTTATTGTATAGAAATATTCATGTCTTTGTAGATATTGGCCTCATATCAAACCCTTTTTCTTTGCTGGGTTTTTTGTCAGTGACGGATCAATGTTTGATGGTTGGAGCCCTTCTGCTTTAAAAAAAAATAATTGAATCTCGTGCAAAAATTTACAGACCATATGCAAAAAAAAATCTGCATGGATTCCTCTTTTCATCAGATGAATGTGTGCAACAGTTGTGAATGGAAACATGTCGGAAAAGTCATTGTGTATTTGTTTTTAGAATAAATCAAATATATTTTTTCTGGAATTATTATGTAGTTTTAATACACAGCCAACCGAATATAGAAGCCAAAATTCAGAAATGGGAAAATCTATGGCAACACATGTAACTCATTTTGAGACAACATGACCAAGCTTAAACCAAAAATTTAACAAGACTTATGCCACATAACTAAAGAACTGGCATTGTGAACCCAAACAAAAAACTTGGGTATCATCTGGTAAAAGATACGAAGACTGATTATAAACAGTCAGTGGAAGAAACAATTAAGGCCTCCTCACCCCTGAAATCGAAAACTTGATTTTCACTGAAAATAACCCAAAATTTCCGCACATTTTAACTGTACCCCCTTTACCTGTAATCTTAAATCCACTTTTGGCAATAATCAAATTTACACATTGTTTTTTTCAACCGACCGCAAATATGATCACTTGACAATTTGATTGAATAAGTTTTTGACATCCGTATAGTATATTTTCAAAAGATTTCTGGCACTCCTGTCTTTATGCACTAATGGCAGACTGATCCATTAAGAAATTCTTACGCTATTGCTGGGGACGCACTGTTTGTGCTGTTTAAAAAAACAATTCGATTCCACCATTTTACCCGAAATCCATCAGTTCCTTCCACGCAAAAATTGCTAACATTGCCATTGTGACTTCAAGATGAGGTTCTTATTTTCCCTTTGTTAAATTTAAATTTGTCTTCTGAACATCACATCATTTTATGTTTTTCTTATACATGTGAAGGTTTAACGAAAAATATAAGGGTGTAAAGGTTGCTTTTATTGTTGTTCTTAATCTTGAAATCACCAGAAGGGATACAATACTGTTCGACAGCTCTATATACCTGTCAGCAATAACAGAACAGGCTGGGAATACTTCAACCAACTATATTGCCGCGTTCATGCCTGAAAACTTTTCAAAGCAAGATAATCTCGCAAAAACTGTCATTTAGTGTCCGACAGAGTTACTTTCGATCACAACATAGAACAATCAAAATGAAGACACATTATGCACCAGAGAATAAACGAACAAAATAAAGTAACAAAATATTCAACAGAAAGTAATTTGGCAATACGAAGTTTTTGAAAAGGCATTGCACTTATAATATTTACATGTAACACAAGAGTTAACAAAATAGGTCTGCTCTTCAAGAGGGAGTATACGCAATGTTCTTTGGGCAAAAATATTAAGAAAGAAAACAAAATCCATAAAATTCAGTACAAACGTAAATTTAAATTTTAGCCATCAAAGCACCCAGTTGGCCCGATCCTGGATATTGGTAAGAGGAATAGCAACATTAGGCAGGAAAGCAATGCAGTAAACTTGGTTAAAAATAAAGTTTGTACTGTAAAATCAGTTCTTTACTTTAGTGATACCAGTTCAGGTTGTCGCTCCAGTTGTATCTTGATGTTGTGAAATAACAATGATGGTCAAATCACATGGCACTGATGGGGATCGAACCAACGACGTCTAGATCCAAAGGCAGCGCTCTAAACAAATGAGCCTAAGAAGATCTTCCCTAACTCAACAAGTTAGGCTACCTTTAAACCTCGGTTTCACTACACCCCTCCCGCTTTTCTCTTTTGAGGGATGTGACCATTCTGCCGAGTATCACAGGTTCTTACTACTGGAACCATCCTGATGTTACATGAGTGGCATATGGCTCGCTCACCGAGTGGAATGTGACCTCACTCGGAACCTCTCTGCCTTCATCTCTATTTACATATATAAATCAAAATTGTCACCTCGGGTGACTGAACTGGCAGATTTTCACCTCAGGATACACAGTTTCAGGTTTCCATCAGTAGTAAGTGTTCGCAGCGCCAATGTTGTGAAATAACAATGATAGTCAAATCACACGGCACTGGTGGGGATCGAACCCACGACGTCGACATCCAAAGGCAGCGCTCTAACCAGAAGATCTTCCCTAACTCAATAAGTTAGGCTACCTTTAAACCCCAGTTTCACTACATTGAGTAGAAAAGTATTGAGTGACATGTATTTATACATGATAAATACTGTCAATATATTCGTGTACGCATGACAAAAAAGACAATTGTGTACAGAGGGAATACTAGCAATCACGCATCACTAAAGTATCTCCAAAGTTTGGGTTGTAACAATATATTCTATCCTGCCTGAAATTTTATCTTCAAGATAAAATATCGCCAAAAGTCTATCCTAATGGGATAAATTATTCCTGAAATTGTGTCAAAAGGATAAAATATCTGTAGATATATTATCCCAGGGATAAAATATTAGTAATATTTTTATCAAGACGGATAATATTTCAGGAGGATAAGATTTATGTTCACAGGGTCACTAAATCACAAATCAGTGATTTACCAAGAATAGACTTCGAACCAGTGAATTTTTTCCTTCAACACCAATACAACAACAAATCAATCCAAGTTGAAAGATATGGTGGTCTGTTTGTGCCATGTCGTCTTTTTGGTCTTTGATTTCTGTCATAATTATGGGAAGAGAGGATACCAACGAGAAGAAGACAAAATATAACCACTTGGCGAAAATACAATGCACTAACAGGCCACCTTAGCAAAAGGAAAACATGTAATTCTATGACAGCCCTCGTGTTGTGCAAATAATTGTGCTTAAATAGGGAGTCGTCAGATTTTTTTTATTATGGTGAGTGCAAGATGGAGAACAACAACAAAACATTGCTGTTTCAAGGTAGTTTTCTATTATTTTTGAGCTCTACAGATTTTGCAAAAAATGTTATATTTAGGAGACGCTTACTTGCAAAGTATATGACCAAAAAGGTCGATCCATCCGGTAGTACATGTAAAAATCTAATAACACATGTAAATGCTTTTAAGCAAGGACGGACAAAAAAGGGTAACTACCGACATGCTAATATCTCCATCATGAGCAACATCATAAAACAAATAAAAGATTGGCAAGCGCATGAGCAGAGCTCATGGTTGAATGCCTCATTGTAACTTCAAGATGAAGAACAACTATAAAGGCGTTGTTCCGTTCCTTGGTTTTACTATGTATTTGTACATGTGTTGCAGAAACTTTGACTCATGTACATTTACTCAGTATCCATTCATTGTTCATGACATCGGATTTTAATTAAGGAGCAACCGTTTGATTTTTATGGGGAGGCAAGGAAAGGAATTTGAAAAAAAATCCAGGATCAGAATTTTGCCGAAAAAAATATCAGGACAGGAGGAAGCTGAAAAAATAACCAGGATGACATATATGAAGCAAAATTTCTGGCTTGGACCGAAAAAAAAAAATGACAGGATTACTTCGAGTGAGAAAAAAGTTGTCAGGCTCAATAATTGCATGAAAAAAATATCCAGGATCAGATGTTTCTTCCTTGCCCCCATAAAAAATCAAATGGTTGCTCCCTTATACTGTTTATTATATTTCCTATACAGAAATGTTTCACCCTTTCTAAGGCTTATTTTCATATTTTTGTAAATTTTCAAGGTTTTAGGACTCTAAGAGCTACTTAGGCATTGAGGTGCATATTTATTGCATGCAGCGGGCATGACAGTGAGATGGTGTAAATATGGGTTATTTCCTTACTGCATTGAAGCAACCGTTTTTGATGAAACTCTAGATTTTGATTGTGACTCAAATGTTGAGCAGTCTCCGCTTTTTTTTCTCTCTCTCTCTCTCCCCCTCTCCTTTTCCGCAACCAAAATTTGACTAAACATTGAAAAAGATATTTATTTTTATAAATCAATTCAAATCATATTTCATTAAATTTGTTTCATAAAAATAAAAAGAAATGTTTAGTTATTTCCAAATTTCACTATCATGACTATCAAAATGGGTCAATGGATTGTGTATTCCCTCTATCATGTTGGAATTCAACCTTTCAGTAATTTTTCAATATCAATGTTTCTAACCAATCACGAATACGAAAAAAATGAAAATTATCACTTTGCTGGGATCCTAATTTTGGCTGGGCTTGGTCTAATGTTTTTGGTGCTTGTTGCCTATCTATCCTCTTTAAGCCTCTAAAAATGCTTTTTGATTTTGGTTCTCAAAATATTTCATTGATATCTGCACTGAGACATAAATTGTTGGTTCTCAAAATATTTCATTGATATCTGCACTGAGACATAAATTGCAAAAATGTATTTGCAAAACCCAAAACATTAAAATTCAAAAGTTTTATAATTTAGAATGAAAACCCCAAAATAAATATTGTTATTATACATGTGAAAAATATAATTCTGACGAAATCCCAGTATACATGGTATACTTTCCAAAGGAAAATAATCATGACGTAAACAGCGACAGCAAAATTTATTCCGTTGAGAAATATAGTTTACACCACAAGATCCCGTTCATTACCATATTTTATCCATTAGAGATAGTTGAATTTTAAAATTTTTATTGCGAGGCTTGCCGAGAGGTGATAAAATATGGTAAAAATCGGGATAAAGTGGTGTAATCTTTTTCTCTAATAAATGATAAACACCGAGAATTGTATTTCGAATAGATTTGGCGGGAAAAAGCATGGGGCTTTATTCAACATACGTTCAACATACGTTGAATATGAAAATTTATCTAACGGGTCAAAACCGGTTTAAACTTGACATATCATTACAGTAAGAGTGTTTATCCTGTTTATTGGACTATGTTTCGTGTATGCATGAACTCAATATTTCATTAATGACTAATTATTTCTCAGTCACATTATAGAAAATTTGTAAAAGAAAACTACATTTGCAGATTTTTTGTGTAAAAGCTCAACATGCGTAAAGAAGAGGAAGCTGCACATCTAATGCTGGCGACGGTAATTTTGTTATTAAAAAAAATATTTTGAAAACAAACAAAGCAATTGTTTTTTGTATCTTTATATGACAACTATTAAAATGTAATAATTTAAATCACCTACATGAATTTTCTGGACAACAATTTTATAAAACGTCCATTCGTGTCGTTTGTCCATACACTTGAATGTGCATTGGTCACAATTAACTATCAAGAATATTGCGCTATTGGCGGCGGATGCAAATTCGATAAATGTCCCATAGAACTGAATGCCGAATGTTCATTTTCGTTCCTTAAATTGTTCAGTCCATGATTTGTTCCTTGATAAACGTACCAGTCATTTATGTTCGTTTGACAAGACTGTCCTATGTTTAAACTGTCATTTCGGTGAACGTCAGTAGAAGAAGCGCTTGACAGTGGCGACGTTGTATCTTGACTTCCGGTCACGTGTTCAGATTTGACCTCTTTTGATGATGGCGGAGAACTAGCAGTAGTGTCACCTTCAGACGGGCTTGTTTCGTCATCAGAATCTTTTAGTTCTAGACTCGGAGAAATGTTACCGTGAATTTTCATATGTTTCCTGAGAGAACTTGGATGAGTATAAGTCTTGTCACATCCGCGAATCTTGCAAACATAAGGTTTGTCGCTGGTGTGAACATGTGAATGTTTCTTCCGGTCCGAACTATTTGCAAAACGTCTATCACATCCTTCAAATTCACATCGGAACGGTTTTTCACCTGAAAAAAAAGACAGTTTAATTATTTAAATCTCAGAAAAAAATAGAGAGCCAGAAATGTTAGTATCAAAATTAAATTTCCGAATTACTCTAACCCAGGCGACCATCTTTAACTAAAAAACATCTTCGTTTCTAATATTCAAGATGAAAGCATAAAAATTAAAGATAAAAAATTGAAAAAGTCCATGTAAAAAGTTAAAATTCAAGATAATTAGTTTAAAATTCAAGATAATATTTTGCAAATTATCAATTTCTTATTTCGACATTTCAATATTTGTATCTTTTTTTTTTTAACTTTAAAGTATTAATTTTGGATTTTCAACTTTGTATCTTGAATTTTCACTTTGTATCTTGAGAATTTTCAACTTTGTATCTTGAATTTTCATGTTTTTATCTTGAATTTTCAACTTATTATCTTGAATTTTCACGCATAAAAACGTGGCCTTCTGTCTCTTTGTTATACGATGTTACATGCATTTTTGTGAAATATGGTGAATCGCAGAGGGTTCTGTTATAGTAATGAATTTGATCATAACATACAGAAGAAGGATCATTAATTTACCCAGGCAAACCTAATATAAGTTTTATATTACAAAGCGGACATAACACCAGTGACTTATTTCTTCGAAACAAAGTTCCATGAATGCATTTAAGATTTAATTAAAATCCAAGCGTTTTCATATCACTTTTACAAAACTACACTGAAAATGCTTGATTTGGAGAAAACAGTCACAACTTTGCTAATTGGATTCAACTTTAATAACTCTAGCAAAAAGAAGTACTTCGTATTTAATGCTTTTGTTCTAGCAAAGTCTAGCAAAAGACGTATATATTTTTCTTCTGTTAAAGCAAGCATCGTGAGCAATTTATGAATTGATTTGGATAAATAACAAAATACCGAGGTTACTGTGAATTTAGGTTCTGCATATGCGCATTTCGACAACTTATGTCTCATCAGTGCAGATAAAATCAAAATATTTGGAAGTCCATAAATCGAAATTGGTGTAAAACTGATAGAGAACAAATAACCAATAAGGTCTAAATAGAAAAGCCAAAATAAGCTAAGATTTAAATGTATATCTGTACATGAGAAACAAAAACTCTAGTTGGGGCCATGCAAAATTGCGGCACATTCCCTTCTGTCTGTTTTTATGCCCCATTATTTAACGGGGGACCAAACACCCCAAGGAAATAAAGGAGCTAAATATTTTACTAAAAACTAAAAAAAATCTCGGAAAGAAAAAGTTTAATTGCATGGTTCATTGAAATTTTGCCTACAAACGGATATTTATTGACTTTGCAATATATTCATTGAAATTTTGCCTATGGATTTGATATATTTTTTTATAATTTCCCCCTTGACTAAGCTATATACATGTATTCAACCTTGACTATGCTATATACTTATTGAAATTTTCCCATGACTTTGCTATACATAATGAAAATGTCCCCATGACTTTCTATGTTAGGTATATTTCCATGGACTATGCTATATATTAAGAATTATTTCCCATGACATTGCACTATATTTATTGAAATTCTTCACAGGCTTTATGACCCCCCCCCCCCCCTTATTGAGATGTTTGAACAAATTTCTGTTTCTCTACTTATTTGTCGAAATAAAGGAGTAAATAAAAATTAGAAAAATTGACCAAACCAAAATGTAATGTTGCTAGGTAACTTAAGACAACAATTAGCACCGGTTTTTAGAGATTTTTAGCTTGCCATCATATATTAAATTGATTACGCATTATTAGATTGCAAAATAAAATGCACTTTAAAGGTTTCTGAGACATTTTACTTTCAATTTGGGCAACGAATCAGCTGCAACAATTGAAAAAAAAAGACAGATTAATAATTATATACCATTTGGTAATTTCGTAAAACATAATATGAAATATCATATTCTAAATTAAAAATATTACTCATTCCTAATAACTTCAGAATTTTTTTTTCCAGAACTGATCATAGTATCTGCTTCACAGTACGCATGGCTGATTCTTTAACACTCAAGAGAGTACGTGAAACAATGAATTTTGCTATTTTCCAAGAGTCGTTATCCCAAAGTGTCAAAACAATGTATAAATGAGTAGCCTGTTTCTGACGGCTCTCTGATAAATGTTTAATCCGTTATGATGACAAAAAGCTCGATATTATAGATTAGCTTTGAAATAATAATGATTTATTAGTACTCGTCTTTCATTTCAGTCATTTGTTACTTCTGTAGCAATCAGCGAACGCAGTGCAGTATTTACTGAAATATATGCCAAATTAAATTATGAACCGGTAAATTGCTCTATCATCATATGCATTATGGCTTTATCACTATTTGGATGAAGCAGTAAGTGCCTTTTGGACATGCAAAGTAGTAATTTTTATCGTCGTTGAAAGCGCAACGGGACTTTCGAGATAGGAGCTCTTTCGTGTTTGGAGACTGAAAGGGTTTACGGAAGGAGGGTAAAACTGATACTAAAATGTATTGATGTCGGGTTCATTTAATCTTTTACAGTCCTCAATTTGAAATTGAATCATATATAAAGCAAGTTGCTGAGCCATTGCACAATGCTGCAAGACACTGATTAAAACAATGACGTAAATAATATTTTATCGAAACTGCTTGCTGAAGACCCCGAACTAGTCAAAACTGGACATTCATATGAGGAACATTCAAAATCATTTTGTATGCTATTTTAGCAAATACAAATTGTCGATGAATACTTCTAATTTGTCTCATTGTATGTTGAAAAATATATTGTATAATCTTAAATTATTTTATAAGGAATTTGCAGTTGAAAATTTTGACATAAATTACTGAAAAGACAGAAGAATCACTGGATGGGTGACTATGTATGAAAAAGAAAGGAAATGGGGTAAATGTCAAGGAGACAACATCCCATATCCAGGTCAAAACGACCCAAAACAATACATCTAGGGGTCACCATATGGTCTTCAACACAGTGAGGAACCTCACACCATATAGTAAGCCCTAAATGGCCCCGAAAAGGTAAAAAGTGAATTAATCAACGGAAACAAACCACATCCAATAACCCAAATATCAAGAAACTAAAATTTTATTAGAAGACAAGGACAAGCCAATGACCAACATATTCCTGACTTGGGACAGGCGCAAAAATTGCGGTGGGGTTAAACTCGTTTTCTTGGATCCAAACCCTCCCCTATGTGTGGTGAATGGCTAAAAATAAATACATAAAAAGACTAATCACTTATCTATGTGATTTTAGAGGTTTTCCGATGAAAAACCTGAACAACCATTCATGGATAAAATTCCCTCTTTGAAAACTCATGCATACTATTTCTTAAAAAGATACAGAAATTGGAAAACCTTTGTTTGAAAGCTGATTTTGTTTTAGAAAATGAATTTTACTTATTCCCTTGTCAATAATTCTGGAATCTAAGAAGTTTCAGCTTCAATTAAAATAAGATACAAAAAGATCCCTAGGCAGCAAAGAATATGTAAACTCTGCAATATAGTAGAAAACGAAATACATTTTTTCTTTAATTGTTAAATTAATAATCAACTTCGAACAAATCTTATCACAAAATTTAATAAAAATAATAACGAGTTTAGTTTAAAANTGAAGATATAAATACAGTTGTCTCTTTTATTAGACAGTCATTAGAACTGAGGAGAGGAGACCCTTAGCTGATATATATCTTCACTGTATTTGTTTTATTACATTATGTTTTTGTTTGATATATGTGTGTATTGCCATAACCCAAATGGGTTCTTTGTCTGCAATTTTCAATAAATAAAAAAAAATATCAAAATCAATGGAAAATGCTGATTTTGTTTTTTGGACAAAAAATGTTCTTGGGGCTCGAAAACACATAGGGCTCAGATGAATATTGAATTTTTATAACAAATATGATGAAATCACATAAAGAAGTGATTAAAAGTAAATGAGGTTATGTTGTCACATGGCTCACCTAGAAACCCCAAATCACTGACAAGTGACTGAGGAAATCAAGAGAGACAATTCTTTCTTTAAAAAAATGTAATTTACTCTACGGTGATTAGATGATCTCCTGTTTACAAAGTGTTTCACCTGTTGAAAACTACATGTTTTGAGTCGGGACTTTCAAACAATGTAGACAAGGATATAGAAAATACAAATATATTTTATATTATATTAGCCATTTTTTATTGAATAGAGTAGCAATATAAATATTGGAAAAAGCCTTGGAAAACACGGTATACAAATGCCATGTCTTGCCTGAAAGCAGTTTCGTGGCCGAACATTTTTCTTGTCTTGCTTACTACAAGGATTTGTGTACAAATCCGTACTTGCATGACCAAAAATTTAATTCGAATGTTCTGAATCCCTTGAAGGGTTCTGACATCTCCACCACGAGTTCTCAAATATTTATTTGTGGCTGGCTATGTCAATTTGTTTCAAATTAATTTACAACTCCTTCTGTATACAAATATAGTGAACTGCACATAACCGAGTTAATTTGAAATAAAATTACTGTCAAGCAAACCACAGATGGCGTGTCAATGCACAAATATTTAATTGTAGTGCAAGTGTCACACAAAAACCATGTGGCAATTTTCGTAAGTGAATTTTGTGGATTAAATCCACAAAAGGTTGATTTCAAGTTGTACATTACGGATAGTTTTTCAATTGTTTTTTAACAGATAAAAAGACAAAAATGCAACCATTTGAACTCATTTCAAATATGTTCTTTTTGATATCTGATCGTAGAAAAATAAAATATGTATCAGGAACTGAACTTAATTATTTTTTGGTTACTGTTTACATAAAATACTATGCAATGTTAATTTCAGCTATTGTCCTTTCTGTAAGTAGACTCGAACTTAACATTTCAGTTATCAATTATTGAAATGCTAATATAGAATATAATAGAAAAGAAATATTCATTTTTTGACTTATTTGATTGAATACAGAAAAAGTAATCAGCTATCATTCTTTATATGAATGAAATGTGTACCTGCTGACTGATTTTTGAAATTTTGCATATTCATGTTTGTCAATTTCATTGCCCTTTTCTTTCTTTATCATAGATTTCTATTTCTCTTTATTTATTCTTATTTTTTCAGTGCACAATAGCTATACGTTATAATTCGAGTTCAAAATTAAATTATGTTTTAATTTACATTTTAATTACTCTTTCATATCGTTACAAAACAATATTTCCGGAAGTCAAACCTGCTTTTCTGTGTATTGCAGAAATGCATATCAGAAAATCTTTGTTTTGCTGCCTATTGATGAAGATTATGGCATTTGACAGATCTGTCAAGATGAAATCGATGGCTGTTTGTGTATTTACTCCCTGATAATTCCCCGTGTAATCTAATCCCGAACAAGTGTTTATGAAGATGCTAGGAGGATGTATTAATTATTGTTCTATAAATCCGAGTATTTTGCTTTCAGATCGAAGAACTAGTCTGATTGACCAATATCATTATAAGATCATTTGTTTATTTTATATTGAATTTATCAGAGAATGGAATTACGTGATTCATTGTGGTGCTAATAGTTTAAAACCCGGAATTAAATCGCAGTTATTCAAGTGACGATTTAAAACAGACACTTATGCAAACACGCTTGTTATTTTTATAATTTAATTCGATTAAATTTAATTCAATCTTTATTGTTATTTCATTTTCTTTCTTAATGTAAAAAAAATCAAATGAACAAATCTTTGCTCTGTTAGTGATTTTGAGTTGATTAAGGAGTATAGCCCTTTCCTAAACATACATGGGCTTTTCAATCGGGGTGGTAGTTAAATATTTTCTTTTGCACTTCCTGGTATTCGAATACCTGGAAATGCATTGACCGTTCTAAAAGCAGAATCAGTATTCGGAAGCAGGGGCGATAAAGGAGTTTTCGAATAGGCAAATATTTATAATCGTTTTAAGTGGGTTGGGGTATCCTTTGTTTTTTGCGGACATTGATGGATAGGGTATTCGTTAGCACGACATGGTTTGAAATTCCAAAGTTAAGACATAACTCTGACATAACAAAACCCCCTTGAAAGCATTAATTACATACACATAATATATCAAAACACTGTCAATTTCCACGAAGTAATAAACATGTCTTTTGTCAACAGCTGTTTCATTTCTGTGCAAAAAGCAACACTTACAAAACCGTAACAGGTTGCCTAGTAAAATAGTATATGTGTTAACATCTATACAAAATGCCATATTATTTTTTATATATTAATAAATATTGAAAATATTATGAACTTCCAGCTGTTTTGAATTGCTTTTGGTAGCAGGAAACACTCTTCAGTAAATGTACTTTTCAGAAATATATTACATCTATGTAATTTGACATCTAAGTAACGTTTGTTTTGAATAGTTGGTGAGCTTGTCTGTCAAGAGGCTAAATTAACCATGAGAACTTATGAATAGAACCGAATGAAAACAAACAAAAATTGTGAGAAAATTTTAGTATGGGGGTCATATAAGTGGTAGCTTGCACCTACATCGTAGTTATGAGTTAGAGGCATTTTCCAGATAATTAACAATTTAATTGCTCATGTATTGAAACAAATGTGCAGGTGAACTTTGTTGAAGGTACTTCGTAAGTTTACAATGTTTTACAGTTTTTGTTATTGATGCAAAATGCATCCATTGGAGTCAAGCAAACAAAATATATATAACACAATGTTAGAATGATTACTGACCCTTAGTTCATGCTGTGGAATGTTTCAATTCAGTAAAAAGGGAGAAATGAAGTTTTCTGAACAGGGTTAGAGTTACAAATGTTGAAGAGTTTAACTTTTTCTTGAAAGAAACATGAATGCTTGTCTCAAAAATAAAAAAAAACAAAAAAAAACAAAACAAAACAAAAAAACAAAAAAAGAAACAAAAAAAACCCCAAAAAAACCAAAAAACATATGCATAAGGTCCTTTTAATCCCAATTAAACATCATAATATTTACTTTGGAGTACAAATTCATAATTACATGGAGCATTAGCCATTACAACAGAAAACACATTTTCTTGTCTTTTTATGACAATCTAAAAATGGCTAGCGAATTTGTTTGTTTTTATGTTTCGATATACTTTGTTTAAGCATACTGCAATTTCTAAATAAATAGAAAATTACTTTATTTTGGGAGTTTTAATTATCAAATTAATTCTGTAGACAAAGTCAAAGTTTGAAATTTATCTTTTTTATTTTCTTTAAAAAGTCAGTAACACCATTGACCTGACACTTAAAAATTAAAAATATCTTATTCCCATCAAAACTGCGAAATGAATTAACCCCTGTTAAATAAAAAGTGATATATATTGCAAAAATATTGTAATAAATGAAAAATATAACACCCTGTTGATACATAATGAGATAATAAAACCGCCAGTTTGGGAAAGTAAAGAATGGTAAAGACATCAATATAAGTATGGGGCGTGAAGGCATAATACTCAAAGAACGTTCTCAAAGACATCTGGAAAGAAATTTAGTTCCGACTTGTCCCCCATAACTAAAGTTTATTGCCTTAATTACTGTCACATACGAATATTTAGAGGAAATGTAAAAACAAGATGGGTTCCTCTCTTGCTCTGAGAACTATGACAGTAACACATTGTTCATGTAAGATTTATATGAAGATGGGCTAGATTAATTGGGCTATTAATTAGTCGTTAGTCTGGCTGTGAAGTTACCACATGTATCAGTGGGTGCCAATTGGTAGTTACACAAATTCTGGCAAAATGGACCTCATTGTAATGACAGCCTGAAACAGACATCTCATTAATTTCGAGGGTGATTTATTCGGAAATTTACAATTTGGTTTTATTCTGATGAGACTTTTCACAAGATTTTGGACAAAATCATATATCTAACATAAAAAAATGCATGAAAAAGTTTTAATGTTCTATTTTGTAGGGAGGAACTATTATTTTCAATTTGTTTTTGTGTTAATTGAGTAACAGAAACTCTAAGCACCTAGCCGCGAGACCAAAAAAGACCAGAAACGCCATGGACATTTATGTTGATGACGATTTATTCGGGTTCTACAAATGCATTTTTTGCAAGGAATTATGGTTTCATAATATAAATTAGTTGACATAACAAAAATTGTAAACAACGGGATAATAGTTAAATCATGACTAATTCCAAAACATTCTTTAAACTTTCTCACCCACGTCTTCCATTTAACTTGTACATGCAGAATCGTTTTAATTTTGACAAAAATGCCTTTTTCAAGAAAAAGCACATAGCAAAGGTGGTGTAGATATAGATAGAAATACAATCCGATTCATTTAGGGAAAGCAAACGAATGATGTGTACAAAACTGTGGTTTGTGATTAATAACATTATATAGTGCTTAGTTCATTTCAAATGTAAATCCAACAAATATCTTTGTTTCATTATAAAATCTCGTCCATTTTTGTCAGCTATAGTGAGAAGTCAATCGAAAACCGATAATCCGGTGTGATTATCACCTTTGAAATGGCACCTATTCAATCTATATATGCCACAAGTGGACAATTCAATAACTATTTCTCTAAAAATTCGATTTCCGCCATTCAAAATTATACTGAAATCGATTTCTAGGTGAAAAAAAATGTGATGAAATTAACAACTTTTGTAATTGTTAATCGCTGAACGAAACACAAATCTTGTCAGTTACAAATAAATAATACAAATCCAGTTCGAAGCATCTTAATTATCTTTTATAGAGACCGAGAGGTGCTTTGGGCAAAATAAAAATAAGGAAATTTGAGGGTTTGCCTTTGCAGTTGTTTAGTTTGACAGTTTTCTTTATAGTTTGACGAAATAGAGTTTTAAATTTTACAGAATTCTTTTAAAAAGTTCAAAGACGCATTTAATAATTTTTACACATTTTAACAACCTAGGGGCTGTCACTATAACAAGTTACAAGTTTTATGTGTTCAAAATCAATTTATTTTTGTTAGTTATTCAATGGTCTATTACTTTGTATAAATTTTATTATTGATTGAACAAACAAAATTTTCAAAATGAACTTGTTCAATTTAATAGAGTATTTAGAAAAAAAGGGAAAAATAAATACAAAAATAAAAAGGGGCGTCAATTTAAACAAAATTATGTAATTATTTTACTGATAATTCATACTTTAAATTTTAATTGATGAAAAAAATCAAAATTTTCCCCCGACAGCATGAAACCATATTGACCGAGTTTAATGCCTTGAGTTTTTAATGGGATACACATTTGTTTATTTTGCTTATCTGTATAAACAAACAAATAAACTGAACATATCATTCAAAATTAGATTTAAATCATAAGTATTTATGTGTCAAAATATTATCACGAACAAGGAATAAATTGATGATCGTTTAAATTTAAATTCAACAAAATAATAAGTTTACGCGGAGTTCCTGTAATATTTGACCAAACAAATGATAAATCTATGATTCATTTAAGATTAAAATGTGTTCCTTGTCGAGCATTTTCCCACAATACAAAAAGCAAGGTGAAAAGTATTATTACAGAAAAAAAAAAATTAAGACTTCTAAGACTCGCTTTCACGAAATAAATTTTATTTAAAAAATATTAAAATTTTATATATAGTTTTTTAAAATTTTTCCAAAAAGAACAATTTTCATTTTACAAATTTTAAAAGAAATTGTATAAAATTCTATTTTTGTTTGTATTTTTTATTTCATTTATTTATTTTTTTATCATAAGAAAAACAGTAAAATACTTGCTGAAAAATAGGCATACCTGTATGTGTTCTCTTGTGGATTTTAAGATTTTCAGATCTTGCAAAAACTTTTCCGCATCCTGGAAATGGACATGGAAAAGGCTTCTCTCCCGTGTGGACTCGGATGTGATTCACAAGTTTATATTTTGCCTTAAAAGGTCTTTGTTCACGTGCACATTCTTGCCAGTAACAAGCATGATTCGTTTGTTCTGGACCTCCGACATGGTCCACCGTAATATGTGTCACTATTTCATGCATTGTATTGAACACTTTATTACAAGGTTTTTTGGGTTCCGGCTGTTCAATGTCCACCCATAAACACGTGTGTTCCTGCTTAATCTGGGGTCTCATGTAGCGAAAAAACGCTCCTGGCCCATGCGGTCCCATATTCATATGATTCAAAGAGTTTATAGGCCCCATGTTGTAATGTTGTGCATAATGGTCCGCTCTAGTTGGAAATTGTCCGAACTGATCTGTCCTTGAATACACATCCGATGGAGTTGTAAGTCCAAAACGAACCTGGTTGTTCAAATGATGAGATTGTGCCTGATGCGAAGCATCATGTATGCCAGGAAATAAGATATGACTAGAGTTTGTCTCTGGGTGATGATGTGAATGAAATCCCGCAGTTGACGGGTACATTCCGCCATGGTGTCCAGCACTATTCGGCTCATGACTTGAAAGTCCGATGTCTGGTCTCCTGAACAGAAAGTCTCTGGCAGCGTAACTGCCTAAATGATGCGAATGAGATGATCCATAAACATTGGTTTGACCAGGGTACTGTGGTGGACTAGATTGGCTATGTAATCCATCGTTCATATGATGAGGGGGGCTTAATTTCAATGCCCCTGGGGGTAAAGGTGTGTGCGGATTGTCCATGTACGGGTTTATCATGACTGCTAACTACTTCCGCTTTTCATCAAGAGATAAATTGTTATTTTCTACACGGTAGCCCAGTGGTTGCACAGTTGCAAACAATCCCGATACGACACAGTTCTAAGGCTTAGGTTTCTTCTGAAACATCCAAGTCAAACGACACGCAGGCCCTGCTGGGGCGATTGATATAGTTGTTTCTGTTAGTTGGTATGTTCCCGTCACTAGCTCCACGGTACCTCTCTAATATAAATTCTATCTTGTCGAGTTGAAGGGATGATATGAGGACCACTACTGAGTCAAAGAAAATATTTAGCCTTGTTTAATTTTCGAACAGAAATAAAATTGATACTTTTAAAAATCTCGTTTCCCAATTGGCGATTTAACGTTTGATTGGCGCATAGCCACGCCTTACAATAATCGCATTGGTTTAGATAACCTAGTAGGCGCAGAAAAGTCATAACCGAAGGCGGGTCTTAATTTGAATATTTAAATATTTGAATGTCGTTATACTCTATAGTAAAAACAAATAGTCGGGTATGAAAGAATAAAAATATACAATTGAATTATTTATATATTTTAATTTCATATTTCATTATTTTTTTTTTCAAATCTAAATATAGGAACAAAAATATGAAATTTCGAGGTTAATAACATATCAACAGAAAATAAATAATAATTTGATAAATTATAGACTTTCAAAATAAAAAAATGTTTAATTTTCAATGAAATTATGTTGATTATAATTAGTTGAAACAAAAATTGCCTCAATAACAGATTTGAAAATAAAAAAAAAATTGACCATCCTTAAAAATGAATATTTGTGCAATTAGAAATAATCGTAAATAATTTTGATTAGTTCATTTTTGATAATTTTAATTATTCATTTGCCGAAACACCTGTAATTACAACGATGGCATTAAAAACAGTGATTTTTCAAACAGATGTGAAATATATGTAATTATAAGAAGAGTTCTATACTGAGTGTTTTCTCGCGTATATCTTGGTATAACAAGAAAAATAAGCATCTATGATGTGCTCTTAATTAGTATAAATATCCCATAACTCCGTGGGAAACCTTATCATTTTGTTTTGTGGGAAAATGTACGAGAGAACACAAACTCGAAACGAAATAGTACTTATTAGAAGTGTAATGTTTATTATGAAAGAAAAACGTAATTATTTTATCATGATTTTGTGTATAACTTGAAAGAGTTTAAATTCGAATGGTAATTTTCCTTTTTTTTAGAATCACAATTCATGCAAGTTTTTATCAAAATGATCATTTAAAAATATTGATTAAATTCCCCACTTTTAAATTAAATTTTGAAATATTGAAACAATATTCCATTTGAAACACTTCCATGTATTTATTTTGTTTAAATTTTTGTCAAATATTTTTTTTAAAACTAAACAAAAATGGATTTGTGTATTCAGTAAATATATAAATTTTATATTCTAGTATCGTGTGATGAAATGTACTTTTTTATTTAACACGTGGCAAAGAACATCTTCACATATATAAACAAACGAATTAAAATTCTTGTCGAACTGCGATAAAAAGTAAAACAAAAAATATATACACATATCAAAACATAAAGATTAAAAACCAAGCAGACAGAGGTATATGTGGTTTCGAATTGAATTTTACACCTCATTTGCTTTATTTCATTTATAGACGTAAGTGTGAAATAAAAAAAATGTCAACCACCAAAGTGGAATAAATCTAAAAATATGCTAATTAACAATTATTTTGTTCTATTTCACAGCGATACCTTCAAAGGTCTAAAACACGTATTTGGACATTTTTTTTCCAGTTTGCAACCCAAACTATGCAAACTGTGAACAGATATTCCGATAGCAGTGGCTAAGTTTTTGTGTGCAATTAATAGAATACATCTTTTGATGTTTCTTTGTCATTGTTATAATTAATAAAGTCCTTTTTTGTCTGAGATACAAACAGTGAAAAACAAGGGCCCCGTATAACAAAGAAGAGACAACTTCTGCATTCCCAAAATATTACCGGTATACAAATGTACGGAAAAGTCCATCATTCCAAAAATACTAACTATAGATCGATAAGTGTAAAAAATAACTTTCCCAAAACATTATACATTCAACATACCCCAAATACTTACTTAATAATTTAGAATAATTGAATTCTATAAAATACTTAAACAAGTATTTACCAAATACTAAACAAAAGTATATATCAAAATTTAAGCTTTCAAAAAAATCTTTATATATTTGCATTCGTTTTTTGTGTATATTTAAGTTCAACATTTGTTTACGCTCTAACAATATAGATATAAATATAATGAATTATTTTAAGGGCATTTGGCCTTTCTTTAGCCACAACTTAAAAAGTAATTTGTTTTCTTTTTTCACACAATTCATGAAGATAATGAACTTAGGATGCGTACATTGGTCGATCCAGCCTCTGAAAAGGGGGTAGGGGTTCCAATGATGTTCCAGAAAAGGAAGCACCGGGCCATTTCTTACCTATTTTTGTTAGTTTTGTCTAAATTTTGCACAAAATTTATTTTAAAACTTTTTCCAGAAAGGTGCCCTGAACTACAATGGATCTGCAAATGATATTTTAACTCACTACAAAATATTTTGAAACAAAAAAGCAGAAATTTTGGATTTCATATTATTTTACCTTATTTTATTGCATCATATGGCTTTTTGCAGATGCTTTGAATTTTAAGCCAACAGCCTGAATTCATAAGTATCTTTGCAGTCCTATCTTTATAATCTTCCAGTGATGAGGATGATGATGATAGCATTGTTAATTAATCGACAATTATTAACCGGTCAACAAGAATAATTATGTACTTTATGGATATTATTAGATTAGACCAATTTAGAGGAAACGAACTGCCACCGAGAGTCATATTGTTGGCACTTACTGAAATCCTGATTAAGACGTTTAAGTGTCAAAAGTCTCTTTCAACAGAATCATCTTACGATGGATAAATCCCGAAGTAAATTAATACCACACATCGATGTATATTTCACGACATGAAATGGATTAATATTTTCGTTGACACAAATTGCATGATGATATTCTAAATTAGAAAAGTTGAGGCATAAAATTGAATTTTATTTCACATATCATGGAGAGATAAGGCCCATTTGTTCACGGTTTTATACCACCCAAGTACTTTAGTTAATACTCCTTAAAAATTATAAAAAAAATATGAATTGAAAACATTCATATTTTCTTTGATAACAGATAGAATAAATAAAATATTTGAAGGAATACAAGGCTTATTTTTCGATAGTGTTTAAGGAAATTGATTTCAGGAATAAACAATTGGATGACATGTAAGACTTTGAATTCATAATCTAAATTTTAGAATAACTTTTATATACAAAAATTAGCTTGGAAATATTCGTGAATAAGAGTAAAAATAATGAATTAACATGTAAAATGGAGGAAAATAATAAATTGAATCAAGTTTGAAAATATTTGCCAAAACTCTTTGAGAACTTATATAATGAACGACAAATTACTATCGTAATGCAATTTATTTTCTAAAAACATGTATACAAAAAATTTACGTATCCATGTGTCGGTTGTGGAACATTTCTTGTCAGTGTAAACTGCTGATGTTCTTTCTTTAATTCTAGTGCTTTTGAGCTATTTCGGTGCATACAAAAACTCATCATGTCCACTTTGACATTTTATGACTGCTAATTATTAGCTCCCTCCTTTTTTATTGCTGCTATTAGCTTCCACTGGCTATCAAATATTATACTTAGATCATGATTTTTGTTTGCTTTGCGTAAAAGTGTTCTTACAGAAAATATACAGTCTCCAAAAAAATATCCCCTATTTTAAGGATGGCAATATACTCTGTGCGAAAATACCTGAAATGACTGCCATTGTTAAAGCGTATAAGATGGGAACCATTTAAATGAAGCCTATCTTCATAATCGCATCTACGAATTTATACCA
>MJUU01065725.1:48499-59831 GCA_002080025.1 Modiolus philippinarum
GAATTATGAGATTAATATACCCCGTGGGTGCTTTAAAGAAATCATCAGCAATGAAGTTTCATGTCTATCGAAAGATGTATTTATTTAGTTTTCGAGATCTTGTCATATAAAGTTTTCCAAAAATTTTGAAACAAAAATTTCGAAATCTTATTTTAAAATTCTAACAACTGGGAATTCGCATGTGTGTGATACATTTAAGACATTACATTATAATTAGTTAAAATTTAAGAGTTTTTTGGAATTCAAAGAATCCCTTGAAATCTTTAAACGTGTATGGTAGCACAGTTTAGAGATATTTTTTTTATTTCAACATATTTTGTTTTCTTTATTTAAAATATTTTGCATAATATCGCCTTTTTCATTTCCACATTGCGCAAAATTGTCAATAAATCTATTTCACGATTAAAACGTTATCAATTTTTTTACGCAACACCGTTTTCTTTACGGAATACAATCCATGTGAAAATAATTTAACAATTTAATCATAATCAAAATTTTATGTAAGACCCATTTTTTAAGTTAACACCCGAACAATAAGTCGTTATTACTTCTTAGTGTCGAATAATAATAGATCATTAACACATTTTATACTTATCATTTACCTATCATAACTTTCTTTGAAATAGACATTTCCTCTTTTGAAACCGACCTGTGTCGTGCTGGTCACAATCTTTTGTTACTGTAGTGTAAATTTTCATTATCTGACCTTGTCTTTGCGGGATACAGTAATTAGAAAGGTTGTTAATCATATTAACTGTTTTAGTGTCACCACCTTTCACCGTTTAAGTATACTTTTCTACGTGTTCAGAATGAAATTTAAGATAATGATGCGCTGTTTGAGACTTTGAGACAGATAAAAAAATACGCCAAGTGAAACACAAAATCGTAGACGATAAATTTCTCTGAAATTACAATATATGTTTTGCACAGAACTGAAATAATCTTTTTAAAGAAATGTAATATTTTTGTCAATGTTCAAAACATTCAAACGCAGAATACTGCGATATGGCAAAACATGCACCATATAACTAAGAGATAGTATTTAAGGTAGTAGACCTGGGGTAGGGGGTGATAACTCCCATTTCTGCACAAATTATTTGTTTTAATTGGTATGAATTAAACAAAAGATTTAGAATATTTATCATAAATAGAAATTCAATATTCATGTAATTTTGAAACTGCACTCCTTTCATAAAATAATTCAAAGTGCTTAGAATAATATTAGAATAAATAAAAGTCAGGTTTTTGGAAAGGGAGGTAATTCTTTCTGTTTGACGTCCAGAATTAAGGATTATTAAGACTATTTACACACAAGAAAGAGTATACAGCCCCAGTGTTTTACCCAAATGCAGAGAGAACAAATTATTTCTTGAAATAACTAAACACTAAGACCCCCCATTAATAAGATATATATTTAAAAAAATGTATATAAAATACTTTTCATATATTTGCAAACTTTCACAATGGAATAGGGGTGTGATTACATACTAAAGGCCAGTGTTGTTTTATTTAGGAGATATGTATATGCAAAAATGGATAATAATTTCTGTAAGAAAGGTGCCACAAAATATTATATATATTGATCTTCTCATAGAGGAACTTGGGTGGGGACCGGCTTGTCTGTTCGTCCGTTCTATATAAAAAGACTCTTTTGTGTATTGAATGAACTTTCTTCAACTAAGAATAGACTCGAGATAAATTTTGTAAATTACCAAAAGATTAATGTTACAGAGAAAAATGGGATAATATAAATAATCTTTTTTTTTGAAAAGTCAAAATAATACAACACGTTAAATTAATCCTATCCCTATCTTATAATGTTAGAAATTTGATCCAAAAAGAGATTTCCATTACTATTTAATTGGCTATTATAGATAAAATAAATCACGAACAGAATTAATATTAACCATATAAAGTGACTTGCAGTACCGTGTACGATGGACCCCGCCGTGAAGCTGGGCTTTATTAACTTTGTATAAGCTCCGCATTCAAATCATCTTGTTTTTGTAATAACATACGAAATCTGGAATGAGATGTCAACCTTAGAATAGGCGGATAGCATTATCAAAGAGAAGAGTCGAATAATTATTTTTATAAATATAATCCAACCATCCTTAACTAATCTGAAAATTTGATGTATTAAATATTAACTTGAAAATAAAGACAGATTTAAAACCGCAGAATGAAACTACTTTGTCATATGACGCCAAAACTAATTTCAATTTTATTCGAAATGATGGTCGAGAAAATATGTATAGTATTTAAGTATGCATCAATAGTTGTTTTTGCCATAGATCAAAATATCTTTACATATGAAGTTAATTCTTTTGATAGAAGTATATGTGTATCAAGTTTCAATTCAATCGACCCAAAACTTTTTAAAATGACAAAATTGTCTATTTCAAAGCAGGGAGCTTTGAGCCTTTTTTCATCAAACCGTTCAAGATCTAAAGAAACATGTCAAATTTTACCCTCTTTTTATAACGTATAATACATTCTGCCAAGAACTTCAAATATTTCTTATCAGACTGACAGCCCAATAAAAACGCCCGAACCGTGGAAAAATAAAACTACTGAGAATTAATGTTAAGTGGTAGAAAAATTTTCAGCAAAGTGCAAACATAATGCAAAACGACTTACACTTGCCCGTTAATAACTTCTTCAAAATGCTGCACATCGTTTGTATAGCAATAAAATAATTGCTCCATAGAGAATTAAACACTCAGAACTATGAACTGTAGCTCCTTCAAATTAAAAACCCTCAGACTGAAAAAGTCAAGTACGTATTTGAGAAATTTCTAGCTTTCATTTTGCTAGATGATTGTAGAATATAAAAACCCACTTCAAAATCACAAAACGCTACTTTTTCATAAAAGAAACAATTGTGTTTCACAAATTCAAAAGTAAAAGGAGATTTGTTTTTATTTGAGAATTGATTCGAAAGAAAATTTCTGCATAAATGAATATGGAAAAAATCTGTCGTTTATTTTAGCATTCAGATTTTTTTGTTTACGTATTTTCGCTACGGACTATATACTATTTTTAAAAATATTTAAAGTCTTAAAATATTTTGTTGTTGTTGATCTAATAATGCAGATGCGTTTTCTACCGGCATAGTGGAAAAGCGGGATGACCAAATGAAAATTTCTCTAAATATTATTATTTTTTTTTGAAAATAAGGATAGTCTGCAGTTAATGTACGATTCATTATTTGGATACTTTCATACATGTACATGTAGTCAAAGGGAGATTACTCGATCGTAATCTGAACGCGAAATCCGAACTTCGGTTGATTATCAATTTTATGAACGTCAAAAATATGAATGATGCTTACACACTAAACTACTGTGTAATACAGCCTTAACATTTGAGATAAAGAAAAAAGAAAGAGGGTTTAGTTTCAAAGCGATGTAAAATGCTATAGCATCTACGATAATTAAATCTTGTGGCGGAGGTGTTAATTTAGAGACAGCGAAAACCTACAAGGAACCCAAACCCATAAATTCATATTATAACCCATTTATTTCTACATCTGTAGATTACTATAATATTTCTATAACCCCGTTAATTGTCGCTCAACCCAGTCATACTATAATAAACATTTCTTGATGAACATCAAGTGACTTATGCCAAAATAGTCCGGCGCCCGTTTTGATAAGCTCATACTGTTTTTATTCCCTCATCCCGCAGTGAATAAAACCACGACGCAGCGAAAAGCAGTTGAAATGTATGTTCCACCATTAATCATGAAACTGAATATCAACATCTATAATATATTAGTAACTTGGGTTTTTATCAAGAAATATTTACCGTGGTAGCTTTGCTCTCCAGGGAGCCTGATGATTTTTTATCTTGTTAATGAAATTTTAATAGGAAAACCCTCAACATTTAGATATTTTCTTCAAAATGTTATTAAGACATTATAAATAATCGGGATAATATTTAACGAAAAACTATAATATATGAATATTTGTGTTTCTTCTTGTACTGTTTCAATTTATTTTTTGGGCATATGGCAAATTTCTAAAATAAAATCTGTCCGGTACCGAAATAAAGCTAATTTCCATAAGTTTTAATAGGATTTTATGAGATTTGGGGAAGGTTCTTTGGTACTTCTTTTATCATCAAAATTTCATCTTGGTTCCTTTAAGAACACCAGAGAAGTGTAAAAAGAAATTGTAGGAATAGCAATCACGTTTTTTATCTCAATATTGGCCATCGCATTTTTGTCATCTAACCAGCTACTTATGTTTATACAAAAGCGGTACAACTGCGAGCTAAGACAGAGGTCTTGTATTTAGGTGATCAAAATATACTCTTTATTTTATTTATTTGGCGATTCAAAGTTGATAAACACTAATATTTCAATCCATGAAGTTTTAAAAATTAACTGGCACAACTGAAGACTCATCCTACCATACTTGTTTTTTTTTCTATAACCAATATCGAAGTCTGCTCATTTTAAGACTTTTTTATCTGAATTTTCCGTACAATTTTCAAAACTTTTGCAATATTTGACTTATACATTTGTACATTAAAATTATAGGATAATAGTGGTTATGTTATAGGTACAATAATGTTTAGCATATAAAGATCTACTTATCCGGACATTTTAAGAAGATGACCATAAAGGATTTACTGCCCATTTTTAACGCGTTCAATTCTTACATATGCCCGGCAGTTTTACATTTCATCCCGGATGGCTGCCACGTGGGAATATAGTTTAACATAGGACTCTATGGGAAAATGTTGTAAACTACTTATTCTTGAAAACCGTGTCATTTACCAAATTGATATTAACTAGGCAAAGTAACATGGTGGTCATTAAACAAATGTTCGATATTATTAATACCGATCATAAATCCAAGATTGCCGCCACTGCAGATCTTAGATAAACATTGGTTAAGGAAAATGTTGAAAATCGCTTATCCTTGAAACCGTTTCATGCATTAAATTGAAATTAACTTGAAATTGTAGTATGATTGTCATCAGACAAATGCATTATTTTAGTATCGATGGACACCACTACAGACCTTAGTTTAACTTAGGGCCCTTTGGGAAAATGTTACAAATCCCTAAAACCGTTTCATTATCAAGTTGATTTTAAGTAGGTATGGTAACATGATCATCTTCCAAATGTTATATATTTGTACCGATCACAAATCCAAAATGGCCGCCTCTGGGCATAGTTTAACATAGAACCGTATGGGGATATGTTGAAAATTGCTTATTCTTGAAAACAATTGCATTCACCAAGTTGATATTAAGTAGGCATTGTAACATATTTGAAAAAATTTACTATCAATCCTTAAAATATATGGCGGTCATTGCAGATTTAATTTTGTTAAAACCTAGGAGTATCTCCCTCCCGCATAGCTTTGTCCTTTGATGATTTTGGCTTACCCTTTTTAATCCTATTGGTATTTTGTTCTCTATCAGCTTTCACACATTTCGGTTTATGGATTTCCAAATGTTTTGATTTGATCTGCACTGAAGAGACATAAGTTGTCGAAATGCACATATATGCAGAAACTGAATTCACAGTAACTTCCCACGGTACATAAGGCAGAATCAGGGGTATTTTATTCATGAGGTAAAAATCACGTGACCACGCCCCTTTTTGGTGAATTACTTCCTTTTATTAAAGTTTAACTTCTAATGTACATCTCAGTGTTCCGGATTATTTTCATACTACCCCCGTCTTTTTTCTAAAAGTACTGTATTAATGTTATCTTCCGTGATGATAAGTTTTTGTTGTGGGAATTTTAAAACATAGAAATTGTGGTTAGAAGTAGTTAGAAGGATTTCCCGTCGCTGGATAGCTTGGAATTACACATTTTCAATTTAATTTGGTCGCGAATTTTCTTGAGTAAGTTTAATAGGGACAATTGTTTATGAATCTATGCGAGTTATATTTCACAGTCATATGCGGACAAATTTGCTACATATTTTTCTTTGATGTGTATTTTTCTGTCAAAGATAGCTTACTCGGCAGTTTTACAATGGCTTCAACAGTCAAAATGTCACGATCCCGCTTCGAATTTCAAACTAAATTGGCCGGAAATTTTCATTATTACAGATAAGTATTTAATATGTATAGAATAGACGTAAACAATGTGTAGAATCATGCTAGAAGCGGACAAATATTTTCTGAAGTGTATTATTAGATAATTTTGCAAAATTTTAATATCTCCGAAATGCATTTCAACTAAACATGGCCGACAAGCAAGAGTTACAAGATGGCCGCTATGCAAATTATGCGTACCCCTGATTCTGCCATATGATGTTTGTTGTTTAACCGTGCGGGAAAATCTTCTAAGATCAGAAGCTAGGTGAGCAATACAGGCTCACGTGAGCCTCTGATTTAAATGCGCCATCGAATGTGCTTTGAAACAGTATTTACTGTCCTCAGAGAGTAACCAAATGAAAACACTAAAATAATTTGGCCAGTTTAATTTCCATAATATTCAAGCAGTTATTCATAATAATCAATGGCGGATGATAAGCATATTTCAACATTTCAAGTACATGCATACATTGCATGGTAATATTTTCAGTAGAGAATAGGGTCTGTAAGTCTCGTCGAATTTTGAAACTTACGGGTCCAATTTTTGTATCCGGAAGTTGCATTTTGCACGATAATATATGACGTTCTAAACAAAAGATTAAACGTCATAATCCCAAAACGTCATCTTTTGGCGGGAAAGGTTTTCAAATTTCAAGTTTATCGTGACATCTCGGTGTCACATGACGAGACTTACAGACCCTATAGATTAAACAAAACTTTTAATCACCGAGATGTTTTATTTCCGATAGTTCTTAGGTTCAAACCCCCTTCAGAAAAAAATTTCGAACTGTTTTGTTACCCCTTAACCCTTGTGTTCTATTTTTTCGACATGAATTGTGAACTAGTAACCTGAGGCGACTGTTTTACTAAGATATCGTAAGTCGTAAGTCGTAAGACAAATATTCTAAAACTTACGACCGTTTTATCAAAGGTGTCGTAATTTTGGTCGTAGGTCGTAAGTCGTAAGTCAATGTCGTAAGTCCGCCATAACTTAAAATAAACGAACTGTGTGGCATTTATGCTAATTCAAGGTATGTCTGCTTATCTAAACAATAAAAAAATGTTTCAGAATAAAACAAAGGGGAGTACACTTTAAAATAGTTTAGGAGTGAGGTGTGTTTTGGCTCATAATTTTCCGTGTGTCACTATGACTGCGATTTTAGTAATAAAAACTTATTATATAAAAGTGCCCAAGTGATCAAAGTTTTCAAAAGAAATCTTGTTTTGAAGTTTACACTTTCACATATGACGTGTCAGTTAAGATATGACGTCAGTAAGTTATGGCTGTGACGTTTTAACGTCACTCACATTATTATGTACAGCAGGTTCTCGCTAAATGATGAAAACGTCTGGACGTCTTTATATATACATAAAAAAAAACAATATCATAGAGAGGAAAACTGATCAAATGAAGAAAAAATGAAATTGCTCAGTTGTGTTTGATAGTTTCAGGAGATTTATCCAAGCTGAATTATTTTTTTATACAAACCGTATGAAAATGAATGTGATTTCATGAAAAAGAATTTGCAAAGCTTTGTTGATAAGTTAAATTTTACAAACATTGGAATTAAATGTTTTGATCAATCCAACAATGTTTTAAATTTAAGAAATCAAAATCCATAAGTTTTCTAAAAAGCTGTGACCAAATCTATTCATTCTCAATTCATTGTTCATTTTAATCAGTATTTATTATAACTTCCTGGTTGAGAAGCTGACTAGCGCGGACGTGATAGGAAACACCATGTTTTCATTTTGAACATATTTGATAATATATCTTGTTTCTTTGTTATGTATATATGTTAATTGATGATGGATCATTGTTTGGTCTTTATATCAATAAAATTTACTTACTTACTTACTTACTTACTTTTGAAAGAAAGTCGTTTGATCTTATCATTCGTATAGAATAACAATATGGTGCCTTCCAAATTATTTTTTATCATTACCACATGCCACCAATTTATCTTCACATACAGTTATTGAAGTCAAATCTTAGGACTTACGACAATACTTACGACTTAGGATAGCCCTCGAGTTGTCGTAAGTTTACGACCAAATTTTGTCGTAAGTCGCAAGTTGCAACTCTTAGTAAAAGGATCAAAAGTCGTAAGTTTTCACTTACGACCAAACTTAATACTTACGACCTTTAGTAAAACGGTCGCCTGCAGCTGCACCATAATTGATCTTCTAATTACTTACTAGTATTCGTTATAAGATATATTTGTTTTAACGCATACCTGATTTATTTTTGAAAAAAAGTTGAGTTACTTTCGCCATGTTATAATGAAGGGAAAAAATAACAGAAATTAATACTGCTAAAATTTTACTTGCATCAAAATCATACCATCTGAAATACAAAAAGTGCAGGTTCGGTCAGTTTTGAATTAAGAGTTATTGCCACTTTCTCGTGAATTTATAAACATTTTGAGGCAACAGAACTAAAATTGCAATATAGAGTAACACAAGTGAACAACAGAAGGAACAAACATTGCAATATAGGTAACACAAGACAACAAAACAAACAAACATGGCAGTTGAGAGGTAACACAAAAGGAGTAAACAAGTTCAACAAACATGGCAATAAAAGGGCAAAAGATGTGGAGGTAACACAAGTTTAGAAAATAAACACATAGAGACAACAGAACAAACATGGCAATATAAAGGTAATACAAGTCGAAACATCAGAACAAACATGGCAATATAGAGGTAATACAAGTCGAGACATCAGAACAAACAAGCATGTTAATTCAAAGGTAACACAAATGGAGACAATAGAAAAAAACTATCACGGCAATATAAAGGTAAAACAATTTAAAAAAAGAACAAATAAATATGGCAATATAGAGGTTATACAAGTCAACAGAACACATAAACAAACATTGCTATATACATGTAGATGTAACACAAGACAACAGAACAAACAAACAAGGCAATGAAGAGGCAACACATGTTGAGACAACACAACAAACAGATATGGCAATTCAGAGGCACACAAGTGAACACAAACAAACATAGCAATATAGAGGTAATACAAGTCGAGACAATAAAACAAACATGAATCAAACATGGCAATATAGAGGTAAAACAAGTCGAGACAACAGGACAAGCATGGCAATATAGAGGTAAAACAAGTCGAGACAACAGAACAAGCATGGCAATATAGAGGTAATACAAGTCGAGACATCAGAACAAACATAACAATATAGAGGTAATACAAGTCGAGACAACAGAACAAACATGGCAATATAGAGGTAATACAAGTCAAGACAACAAAACAAACATGGCAATATAGAGGTACTACAAGTCAAGACAACAAAACAAACATGGCAATATAGAGATTATACAAGTGGAGACATCAGAACAAACATGGCAATATAGAGGTGATACAAGCCGAGACAACAGAACAAGCATGGCAAATATAGAGGTACTACAAGTCAAGACATCAGAACAAACATGGCAATATAGAGATAATACAAGTCGAGACATCAGAACAAACATGGCAATATAGAGATAATACAAGTCGAGACATCAGAACAAACATTGCAATATAGAGGTAATACAAGTCGAGCTAGACAATAGAACAAACACCACACAAGTGGAGACAATAATATGACAATACAGAGTTAACACAAGTGAACAACACAACCAGCAGAAATTGCAATATAGAGGTAGCATAAGTGAACAACAGAACAAACAATCATCATCGCAATATAGAGGTTACACAAGTGAACAACAGAACAAACAACCATTGCAATATAGAGGTTACACAAGTGAACAACAGAACAAACAACCATTGCAAGAACAGTCATTGCAATAGTAAGATACAATATGGTTTAGCAACAGGACAAAGAAAGATTGTACTATAGAGGTAACACAAGTGAGTACGTAGAGAATTGGCAAAAAACAGAAAAAAACAAACAAACATGAAGTTATATAGAGATTAAATGGAAAAAATGACATTTTATTTGCGAAAATTGAGGGTCTCTTCCCTTCGTAACTATGTATGTGTAAAATCAGTTCTGTTAGATGGATATAAACATGTTTACCCTGTGCTAATAAACTAAAAGACATAGTGACACACTTTAACAGGAATTCACAAAAAACAAAAAATACGAAACAAAGAAACTTGTGTAAAAGAAGCTACTTCATTGATACAAAGAATAAGCAGTTTAATCGAAAATTTAATTGAAAAGATGAAAACAAAAGCAAAAATCAGAAACATGCATTTGATTAACTTTAGTACAAATAAAATGAATGTTCAACAATGTATATCTTGGTAAAAATACTTGGAAATAACAAGCAACCGATATACACAAATTTATACGCAATCCTATGTACAATCTAAAAAAGTGACGTATTGAAAACTACTAGAGTGAGAAGAATCATCTACTTTCGTTACTGCATATTCCTGGCTTTATTTTGCATTAGCTTTAAAGTTTTTAACTTTGAACATTTATTATACTGTATTTTGCATGTTTGTATATTTGCTTTCAATCCTTAGAGGTACAGTTATCCATTTCTAAAAAAGTACATTATGACGCTCTAGTGTTTTTCATGGAAATATATCAGCTGTTGGAACAATAACTGACAGTTACACATAAGCACGTTAAATATAGAATTCAAATTTACATTGAAAGGATATGGAGTAATGCGCATGAGACAAAGTCTCTACAAAAACACGTTAAAACTAAGCAATGAAAAAAAAACGCCCTGATTGTTCTTCATCTTGAAAAACCACACCTCACAGAAAGCACCGGTTCGAGCCATCGCCGGATGCTACACCCATGTTTTTTTTATCCATGCATGGATGCGGGATCGTCAACAAACATAGAATTAATTGTTAAGTGTTTTCCAGCTCAATGTTGTCACCGGTTGCCCGAGGAAAGACTCATAGAAGAAAATCACAACATATATAAACAACAATGACGCACACATCGAGTAAACAGTGAGGGTCCTCATTGGGGGTCCTATAGGAATCAAATAATCATTAAAATTTTGCCTTTGTAATCAAATAATCATTAAAGTTTTACCTTGGTAATTAATAAGTTTTTGGCTTAGTAATAAAAAAAAGTATAAAAATCAGACAATCATTAAATAAATGCCCCCGTAATCAAATAGTCATTAAAAAATGCCCTGTTAATCAGGTAAGCAAGAAACCCATGACGGGCCTCAACAGTGAAACGCGGGCACTATAAACAAAATGGTCAGGATAACGTTTAAAAATCAGTTAGGCACGGACCATTTTATTTTCAGGGGGGGGGGGGG
>MJUU01065729.1:3588-15500 GCA_002080025.1 Modiolus philippinarum
CCCCCCCCCCCCCCCCCTTTCAGAATTAAATGGTCGTCCCCTAAGTGACAAAGTCTTAATAATCTGTGTTTTTTCTCTACAGTGATAATTCTATGGACAACGCTAATTTCTGTATTTTATATGTTGTTGTTATTTCATTTGTTATATCAGATTAGACTTATAATTCGGTTACGCCGGACTGCAAAATAAACGTTAATAGAACGAAAATATATGTTCTTTCTTGTTTATACAACCAGAACGCCCCATCCACCCGGTTATACGTGATGGTTACATACCTAGCTCTAACGCGAGAATTATAGTTTCCCCAGCAAATAAAAGTGACAATTTAAAGTCCGAAGCAATTATAGGGAGAGAGCAGTAAGACATACGACCATATCTAAAACATAAAACATAAAACTCATCACAGAACATCTTATGAAAGAGTCATATTCCCTACTTTGAAAAATATGGATACGTGGAGAACAGGATATGAAACTCAAACCCACTCAATAGTTTCAGTGAGACTTTCAGACAATAATGCATATGTAAGTTCTGACAGTTCTGTGAAAAAGCTGTGTCCCACGAAGCTCATTTTGAAATGTGTTCAGCAAGAAGTCGTTTTGTTTTTAATACAGACATGCCGACTCCGACCTGCCGTTGGGTGTGGGGTTTCCTCACCGTTCATTGAAGATCTTATGGTGGCTTGGACTTGTTATTACTTCCCTTTGGGTCGTTGTCTCTTTGACACATTCCCCGTTTCCCTTCTTTTTTCTATGTTTCTGACATCATGCCAGAGTGTGCAAACTTCTTGGAAATATACCGGAAAAGTGAGGCTGAAGGGCGTAGAAAGTTCAAACAATAGAAAATTGTATCGATATCTCCATGTGCCAAATTGAACATTATTGAACTGCAGAAATTCTATGGAGGAGACGATCATCAAGGAAGAAGTGAAAACTCTCAAACAAAAAGCAAAGGGTGCAAAATGGGAAAAAAGGTGGACTAGTCAAGACGTTTTAAATATATGATAAAGTGTGACATATTGAAAAAAAAATAAAAGAAAGTGACAGAAAAACACAAAACCGTTTTGAACTTAGCATTATAAAGCAAACTTTCTCAGAATAAAAAGAAAATTGAAGATCTAGAAACTTATTGCAATCGAAATCGGGGAGATCACAGAAGGTATCGAAGTTATTAGTCTAATAAAAAGCAGATCAGGGAATATAACCAGACATTTATCTTGGACATTCAGTTTTGGCTAGTTAACTAAATACCGACGTTACTGTGAATTTAATTTCTGCATATGCGCATTTCGACAACTTATGTCTCTTCAGTGCAGAAAAAATCTAAACTTTTTTACGAAAACCTTTAGAAGGCCATAACTCAAAAGTGTTAAAAAATTTAAAAACTGATAGAGAACAAATAACCAATGTGATCTAAATGTAAGGCCAAAATCAGCTACGGACAGGGCTTTGCATGAGGGAGATATACTCCTCAGTTTTCATCAAAATTTACAAAAAATTTAGATATGGTAAGGTTCCATTAATTAATGACAAAAATTTTCAAGACACAAAGACGTGTGGGGGAAAATATCAAATGACAATATGGACTTTTTTTCAGAAAGTATAATAATAAAACAGATATTTTGGATATCACTTTGTTTTTATTCATTTTGAAAAATTTGAATTGTTAATTTAACATTCGGTAATTCATGCAAAAAAAGTGGGAAGAAAGGAAATAATCTACAATGGCTGGAAATTACAATAACATACCACGATCATATCCAGGGAACTACACAGGAAAAACAAGATAATAGACAAACGTGAACAACGATAGGTACTCGGGGGCAGTCGGACCTGGTACCAGCACTAACCGCGGCAAAAGCCAGCGGTAGGGTTAAAAAGGTTTATTGGTACCCAAACCCCCCCTTTATCTGTCCAGTTTCCCTATAGTAGAGTTTTCTTCTTTAATTGCAAAATTTTTATCATAGATTTTAATGCTCCATATTCCGTAAAATAATTGTATTCAGAAGATAGAGACTTTCTTAAATATTAGTGACAAAATGTTAAACAGTAATTTGTGTACTTTATTAATAATATGTCTATAGTGACAAGTGGACAACGTTAATAATCTCTATACTGTACATATTGTTATTTTATTTGTTATATTAGTTCGGTGCTGACAGCAAAACATAAGTTTATAGAACGGAAATATATTATTTCTTAATTTTACAAACGTAAAACCTCATTCTGTCCCGGTTATACTTTTTAACAGCAAAGAGGAACGGGAAAAAAGTAAAAACATTGGATATAGTGTATCGGTCAAACGTAATAACGATACTTCAAAGTTTTCACTTTCTTTGTGACAACGAAAAATATATTCAATCTGCAACTTTACAATTTAACTAATGGTCGAGATGAACTAAGCCAAGTCCAGGACATAAAATCTCGTAGGCAAAGCCGAGGAAATATTTGTTGAACAACAGGATACTTGATTCTTTATCCTGTACCTGATATGCAGTTTGGAATAAGACTAGATAACTGCTGTTGACACCAAGCCGATTAACATAAACAATAAATACAAACCCCTGTACCTCCTTGCATTCACGTTATCAAGAAAAGTGTAATCCAAATCATACAGCTGTGAAAGTAATTACTCAAGAGTGATATGGAATTTGACACAAAGTCAAAATTAGAATTACAGAAAAGGCTGACTTTATAATTAGTGTGCTAAATTTTTCTTAAAAGTCAAAACAGGTGATCAAAATTCATTTTAGTCCCTGTCTCACATTACAACAGACAAAATACTGACTTGTAAAACTATCTTGTTGTGAATGTTCACATAGGTAAAAGCAAAATCAGAATACTCACAATCAGCTGCACTTTAAGACTACAATACATTAGGAAATAACAAATTATAGACAAGTATAATGCTCATATAATGCGACCTGCTGAATTCTCCGTATACAAACATGTAAAATTCATAATCTGGTATTTTAGAACGTATGCTGGAAGAAGCTTGATCAATCAGTAGCTTATATGTTAAAGGGTATTGAACAGTGTGTAAAGACTATCCAATAAAGTAACACAACCACCTGTAAGAAAGGGATTGGACCCCCAACAAAAAATCAAATCAAACTATAGCGACAATTGAGTTCTCCAGATGACATACATTCTAAAGTAATCAGATCAACACATCAATAACATTATAACTGGTTACAGTATTGAACATTGATGCAATACACAATCAACAGAAAGTAGCTTATTCTCAAAGGTACTTTTATAAAAATTCTAGTAGCATATCACGAAATGATAATACAATAAAAATAACGGCATATTATAAGACTTACAAGGGTGAAAATCAAAGAGAAAAGTGGGTAAATGAAACACGGGACATTTATAAATACACAGATTAGGAAACTTTCAATATTCTAACATCTTACAGAAACCCTACGCCAAAAGATGACATAAACTATGGGTACTATGAGGAATAAAGAAACAATTGTGAAAAACTAAATTTAGACAAGAACACACGATTTCAATAAAAGGTATTACCGGGCACAATTCAAAAAACTTCCATTATGCTCGATAAAGATTGTACATATTATTTATCCAGCATTGTGGAAGTTACATAATAAAAAGGATAGCAGGAAACATCTACAATGATTTAAAATTACAATAACATGCTACAATATGTCGGGGAACTACAGTGGAAATACACATAAGCCAAAAGACAAACGTAAACAACGATAGGAACTCGGGACAGTCGGACTTGGTACCGGCACTAGCAAAAACCAGCGGTAGAGTTAAACCAGTTTATGAGTATCAAAACCTCCCCTTTATCTGTCTCGTTTCACTATAGTATAACAAACACACAAATAAAACCTTATACAGGTTAACTACTAACTATATGACCAGACCACAATCTTGAAAGGAGAGGAAATGACAATACGTAATTTTGAAAGATGGGTAAGGGACCGACCATTTAACCTGAAAAGGGGGGGGTATGGTTTTTTTTCTGGACAGAAAATTTTTTTCGCGCTTCGCGCAAAACAAATTATTTATTTTGTGCACGCGTATCAACAAAATATTTTTTTCAAAATTAACATTATTTTTTTGGGCAGAAAGCCTCATTCAGAATTTTTTTTTCATCATTTTGGCAGCCAAAATATTTTTCACATAAAATCGGATCCAATATAGAACTGTTGCACATATGCTGCAGATGCGTAATAAGCTTTCGGATTTTTGAAATTGGTTTTAATGCAAACAAGACGCCCCAAGGTGTCGATTTTGACCCATGTTGCATGTGATGCGAACTCCTCCTACAGTTTTAGATTTAAATTTTGTTGTAGAATTGTTGCACATCGTCTGCAGATCTATGCGCAATAGGCTTCCGGATTTTTTTTATTTTTATCTTGGTGCAAACAAGAGGCCCAAGATGTCAATTTTGACAAAGACCCAAAGATGTGGATTTTGGCACATGTGGCATGTGACGCAAACCCCTCCTACATTTTTGGTTTAAGGGATTAAATCTTTATGCAAAATTGTTGCAAATACCCTGGATTTGCAATAAGCTTTTGGAATTTGGGTTCCGGTTCCAACTTCGTAAAATTTCCTGAAATTGTCAAAGACACTTATTTTGGGAAATTTTGGCATATCATATTATATTCTGCCAAGGGATTGGTAAAAGAAAACCCCCGAAATTCTGAAAACTTAGGGTTCTGAAAGATGGTTCCAAGTTTGGTAAATTTCCCGAAAGTCTGAAAGACCACTTATTTTTGGAAGTCTACCTAGCAACTGTACTTAAAATGTTTTTGTAGTTTTGGACAAACATTTTAATCAATTGGATTTCAAAAATATTTGATTCCAATTTCGGCAAATTTCCAGAAAGTCTCAAAGACCACTTATTTTTTGGAAGTCTACCTAGCAACTGTACTTAAAATGCTTTTGTAGTTTTGGACAAACATTTTCATCAATTGGATTTCAAAAATATTTGATTCCAATTTTGGTAAATTTCCCGAAAGTCCCAAAGACCACTCATTTTTTAGAAGTCTGCCTTGCAACCATACTTAAATTGTTTGTGTAGTTTAGGACAAACATTTTCATCAATTGGATTTCAAAAATATTGATGCCAATCTTGGTTAATTTCCTGAGGGTCTCAAAGACCAGTTATTTTGGGGAATTCTACTAAGCAACCATATATCCTAGAATTCTCCTAGTAAAATAACGACTATCGGTATTAAAAATTCGGTAGAAGTTTTGGAAAGACTTCGATCTGTTAATGAAGCATACACCTCCGTCAATAGCTATGGTTTTTCTAACCTATATACTACATTACCGTATACACTCATCAAAGAGAAATTTTCGTATTTGATCAAATGGTTCTTCAAAAAATCAGGATGTACGTACATTTGTTGCAATATATTTAAATCGTTTTTCAGTGACGACAAACAAGACAGATATACCAACTGGACTTGTCAGGATATGATAAAAGCATTCAATTTTCTTCTTGATAATATTTTTGTTCGTTTCGGTGATACAGTCTATCGGCAAAAAAATAGGTATTCCTATGGGTACTAACTGTGCACCTCTCATAGCAGATTTATTTCTTTATTGCTACGAGTCACAATTCATGGCAAAAATTTAAAAAGACCCTTCTAAACAGCATTTAGTGGATAAATTTAACAATACATATAGATATTTGGACGATATTTTGGCTTTAAACAATCCTGAATTTTCTAAATTTATAGATGAAATTTATCCTGCAGAACTTACTTTAAATAAATCCAATAGCAGCAGTGATTATACTCCTTTTCTTGATCTTGATATATCAATAAATCAAGGAAAGTTAAACACTAAGGTTTATGATAAAAGGGATGATTTCTCCTTCCCTATAATCAATTTTCCCCATCTCGACGGCGATGTTCCGTTAGCCCCTTCTTACGGGGTCTACATTTCACAACTTGTTCGATATGCACGAGTATGTAGTGATGTTTCTGACTTCAACGAGCGAAATCTTTGTCTCACTGAAAAACTTCTGCATCAAGGGTTTAGATATCATAAATTGATAAAAACATTCTCTAAATTTTATTATAGATACATTGACTTATTAACAAAATTTGGTTCTACATGCAGGGCTCTTATACATCAGGGCATTTCACATCCAAACTCCTATGGCAATATCATTTACAAAGCGCATAAATTCAAAAATTTTCCTTCAAAACTTATTAATCCGTTGAACAAACTTATTCATAAAGGATATAAATACAGCAATGGTTTTTGTTGGCAAAAATATTGATCATCTCCTAAATGCTTTACACCATAACTAAATTTAAACAATCTTTCATATTGGCAGTATTTGGCATTGCACAATATCATGTTCTTCTTTCATAATTGATGACGTTGTTATACCAAATCTATTTAGAAGTATTTCAATTGAAGTTTCATATGTAAGAAGGCTTGATATCATAGTCAACGGAAATTATGTCCTTAGCTAGATGTCAGTAACTGCGAGCATTTGTCCGGACAGTGCCTGTGTGTATTGTCTTCATGTTTTATGTACTTCATTGTAAGGGTACTCGTCTTGATAAGTTGGACTTTTTTCTAGGTTGATTTTTACTGTGAGTCTTTTTGTGTATTTATCTTTCAGCCATTCACCACACATAGGGGAGGGTTTGGATCTAAGAAAACGAGTTTAACCCCACCTGTCCCAAGTCAGGAATATGATGGTGATTGGCTTCTCCGTGTCTTCTTATAAAATTTTAGTTTCTTGATATTTGGGTTATTGGATGTGGTTTGTTTCCATTAATTTATCCACTTTTTTACCCTTTTGGGGCCATTTAGGGCTTGCCATATGGTGTGAGGTTCCTCACTGTGTTGAAGACCGTACGGTGACCCCTAGATGCTTTGTTTGGGGTCGTTTTAACCTGGATATGGGATGTTGTCTCCTTGACATTTACCCCATTTCCTTTCTTTTTCATATCAATAGTTTGATTTAAAAAACAGTATTGAAAAAAAATATGTCCAGGGTGTATAACAACTGTTTCTGTGCCAAACAGGGAGTGCAGGGATAGCTACATCTAGTTTTACATATATATAATAAAAAAACGTTTTGTTTCTTTGATGTACAGTTGAACAGATTTGAAAACTAAGGAGTATCTCCCTCATGCAAAGCTCTGTCCTTAGCTGATTTTGGCTTTACATTTAGATCATATTGGTTATTTGTTCTCTATCAGTTTTTAAACAACTTTGAGTTTATGGTCTTCCAAACGTTTAGATTTTATCTGCACTGAAGAGACATAAGTTGTCGAAATGCGCATGGACAGTAACTTCGGTATTTAGTCATTTCATTAGTATCACCAACAAACAGTACAGTTTCTATATTTACATCCAGGAAATTTAATTTTTCGAGAAGATTTTGCATTGTTTTTGCAGTATCAGTGAGAGACCAGTATGTATGTAAAATTTTCAGGGTGCTTCTGAACATGTTCTTTCAGTTCTAGTTCCAGCGACCAATCGAACGAAAAGGAACACACAAGAATAATTTTGTCAAAACTATTTATATTTTTTAAATTTTACTTGACTATTAATCATTATTTTTTTGTTTTTGGTGTCATAAATTGAATAGACAGTTCATGAAAAAAATTACAACACCAGTTGTTAATCAATAATTTCTCGAAAGACTACTTTTGTCAATTCAAATGCGATTTGGGTATAAATTCAATGCTCAAACCTCTGAAAATCATTTGTCTGCTATGTATATGTTGTTCGTTTGTATCATTTGCAAAAATCTAGCACATTTTTCCTGCTAAAACTGTTAAAATCGTTTATTGTTTCTCAAAATATTCTTTTGGTCGCCATATTGAATTCTGTCTGCACCACCTTTTTTTCGGCGCAGATGGAACCTGTTCAGAACAGTGTTCCATTCTGTTTGTTTGATTAGTTCAGAACACTCCGAACCTTCCAAACCGAGCGCCACCTTGGCAAATCTCATCACCTTTTGCGTTAAGGTTAGACGTTACTAAATGAACGTCACGGTAAGAGTTACCTCCCTCCGATTGCGTTCGAACACTGTAGACGTAAAAAAGGTGACATGGCAAGATCAGCATTTCATTCTACAGAAAGGAAATGATGGCTAATCCTGAGATAATAGAAAAATTATGTCAAAATTTAAAATTCGCGTTTGCAATGGCTTTTTATGTTGGTTATTGTTAAAATAAAAGTAATCATTTACAGCTATGGGAAAAAGATCACCTGAAACTTCTATTTGTATGTGTTAGCAAAAACGATTACCATTTCAGAAATTAATTAGAAATTATTTCTGGTCCATTTTCGTTCCTTTACAATTTTCTTCCATAATTTTTTAACATTACAGTATTTTTTCACGCTTTGTTTGATAAAAATAATAAAGAAAAACTTTGCTGCAGACGGAACAATATGCAATATTGAAACAGAACTCATCCAGATTTTTTTATTTTATTGTTATCAGTAAAAAATAACACTGATTAAAATGAACTTTTAACTAATAAGATGCATAGGTTCAAACAAAACTTAGGATAAAGATTGTTAAGTATTTCTGTTTAAGAAAGCACTATTCCATAAAAGGATATAAAAGCAGTTAGAATATTCTCAATAAAAGACTAAAATGGCAGCTAGTGTGGACCTGAGTCGACATAATAATTATTTACCACGGTACTAGTACAAATGTATTTGGTTTTTTGGGGCATGTTTAAGTCTTGCACATGACAGATGTTGTCATTCTAGGCAGGCACTACTCAGTTTTGTCAGCATCCTGACTACATGTTTTCCAAATAAACACTGGATTTTTTTTATCATATTTATTAAGTTATCAACAAAGGAAGTAAACACACCATAAATACAGCAAAATTTAGGTTCGTCAAGTGCTGATTTGGTGCACGGCCTTTCATAGCTTTAATTATGCGGGAGTCCCTTTTCCACAATTGAACAAAACGTTTATTTTCATATTTCTCGATGGTTTATTTTAAATCGGCATAACTGCCAAATTATACATTATGTGCTATCTCTTTTTGTCATGAACTATATCGTCCATGGTCAAAAGATTAATGAATGACTTTTTTCAATATGTAAGAAGAGATCACTTTGCATGGTTCAATATATGTATTTTTTCTGAAAAAGACCTGAACGCATAATAAAGTGAAGAAAAACACTATACGATTTTACCGACTTTTCCGAATATTTAAGAAATAAATGTAATAAATATAACAATGTAATAATACTTTACTGAGCGGGGAAAATGAAAATAAAACAATTTTCATTGATTTTCATATTGCAACTTTATTTATGACAAAAAAACAATTGGGGTACCCGGTAATAACAAAATTACCGAAAAGAATGCTATGTGTAGGCTTCTTGAACGATACCGGCAAAATAGTCCACAGACTATTTTGCCGTCGCCGGTCAAATAGCCTATTGACTATTTTGCCGGTACCGGCTAAATAGCCACTGCCTTCCGATAAACACTCTTATTGAGCAAGGCTTACTGTTTCTTATTGACATTGTGCATTATGTAATTTTTTAACGCAAAACTGAAGGCCAGATTTTTTTCTGCAGATGGAACATTGCAATAATTTTTTTTTTTCAATTCCAGCCCCCTTTTGAAAATTAAATGGTCCGGTCCTTTAAAACGTCTTGTCTGTAAATCAATTCGTATAATTGTTAGTCGTTGTATTTTTATATGTGAACCCACAAAAACATGTTAGATTGTAATATTTTTGTTTTCTTTTCATGAGTTCGAATACATCGTGAGTCTACTTATATCTTACTGACATATAGATGAAAAAACGAAAACACTGGGATGCAGTTTTATTGTTTATCTATGTTTGTCCTTTGTATGTAGAAAGGAATCTTATCCACGTTATATTGTCATTTACGAAATTTCTATATCCAAAGAACAGCAAATTTCGATTGATGCCAATCTTCTATTGCAGCTGTGCTTTCTTGAAAGTGCGAGTTTGCAGTAGTAAGCACATGTGAGATCGTACAGATCGTGCCTGCATGTTAAATTTGTGTCTAGTGCTTTTTTTCGAAGAATGGCATCCACCATTATATCAGGACAAAAAATGGCGATTTTTTGGGCTGGAATCATAATACTAGTAATATGGGACTGACTGGGGCGACAATGTCTGTCTTTGCATGAACTACGAAAGTGTATTTATGCCACATAAAGACAAAAAATATCTTGTAATTATGAGATAATTATTTCAAGATTATGACTTATTATCTCATTATTAAGAATTAATATCTCCTAATTATGAAATGACATCTTATAGTTATGAGATAATTATCTCATAATTATGAGATATTTTCTCATAATTACGAGATATTTTTTTCTTCATGTGGCATCAATACGCTTCCATAATGTGGTAGCACAAATAAGGTCTATTCCGCGTAATTGTATGGTATAGTACAAAGCAGAACTCCATAAATATCAAACCCATACTTTTATTCTTCCCATTATAAAGCAGAAATATTAGTCACTTGGTGTAAAACAACAAATCTTCCATCACAGAAAAAATAACCAATTATTCACCAGCGGATCCGGTCTTAAAAAAACGAAGGTTGCAATCCATTTTTTTTTTACATTTTTGTCTAAATTCTGTGCGAAATATTAAAAGGTTAACGGAAAAGGTATATGCGTCAAATTCCTGGAATCCTCCCTACGGATACGCCAATGAAATAATTTTCAACAGTTACTGTTTAGAAAGCAATTCATGTCGTTAAATACAAGAGACCGATATTTTGACTCTCCTTTCTATGTATTGCGACTTGCTTGTATAAATAAGAAAAGTATCCCAATATATGTGTTAGCGGCAATAGGTGAAATTAGGCATTAAGCTTAAATCCTAGGCATTAAGTTAATGCCTAGTCATTAGACCTAAAACCTAAAATGAGTTTGGCATTAGGCTTAATTCCTAGGATTTAGGTCTAATGGCTGATTTTTGTTCAAGAAAATTATTCTTATTGCCTGACCAAATAATTTACAATGTTACCAATAATTAATGTTGAAGTGAAAGCAAAATAATATACACTAGTCACTAGGTTGATATAAAAATAAGGATAGCTATTTTTATTTTCACATTGAGATTAGTTTCTTACAACTGTTTTCCTGTCTGTGGAAGAATTTATATTTTGAAATGAGATGTAATTAAATTAAGAAATAGATTATTGCAAGCGGTCTCTATGCGAATTAGAACATGGGCAGACCTTATATTTGTCAATATTTTATACCGAGCGCTACCGAGGTATAAAATGAAGACAAATATAAGGTCTGCTCATGTTCTAATTTGCATAGAGCCCAATTCCAATGATCTATTTCGATTCTAATGTACATGTATTTAACAAGAGTTTTAAACATTCGAAGCGGCTCTTAGAGAGCAATATTCGGTTTTGCACTAGATTGATAAATGTCGGAAAACTGCATACAAACACATATAAATCTTTATTCGTTGTTCTATTAATGCAAGTGGCTCATAAGCTTATTAATACAAATAATCTGTTATAAAAATATAAAATACGGATATTTTGAAATCGTATAAATGTGAGAGTAGTGAATCGGGATACCCTAGACCACCTTTTTTCCATAGGGTCAATGTTAAATTTTTCATTAGTTTGTTATGCACCCAACCGTGACTAATTAGCTCTTCATTTTCTTATGCTGTCGGTATCCATTTTTTTTGACATATCCGTAACCCTACTTCCAAGCGTCACGAATGTAGAGCACCGTGAGAGTAGCGAAATGGTGTGAGAGTGGTGGAACGCTTGGGGTGGGGCAACTCAGGTTCAGTCTTTCTTTTTGTCAGTCTAACCCATACATCTTACTATTGGTTTATTCTGCTTTATGTTCTTTTTTTGTGTTGTATTTCAATTCAGTCATTTTTTATCTTTTTTTTGTCCAGT
>MJUU01065732.1:0-11144 GCA_002080025.1 Modiolus philippinarum
TAAAGACATTTCACACCATCCATCATTTTTAAGTTATTAGAATGTTCCAAATTATATCAGATTTACGATATCTGATGCTTAATAACAACTTCAAAACAATCAATAAATGATCCAAAAAATAATAAATATGCTGGATAAAGTAGCATTCATTTCCAAATGCTATATATATATATTTTTTTTTGTAATACGACGTTTTTTCTTGACTAGTGTAACAGTTAATTATCACGTGGATTCCCACATGTGGGAAGCCTGATATTAATAGTCGTTTAAAATTTTTAAAAAAAGATCTAATAATAGCTTGTGATGAATAAAAGGATATGGAGTAAATGCAGATGAGACAAAGTCTCTACAAATACATGGTAAAAACAAGCAAAGGAACAACGCTTTTATTGTTGTTCTTCATCTTGAAGTCACCATGAGGCCTTCAACAATGAGCTTTGCTCATACCTCATATAGTTATACAGTGGAACCTGTCTAATCCGACACATTGTGGGACCATAAAAATGTGTCGGATTATACAGGATGTCGGAATACTCAGGTTCAAAAAGCATTAAAAACATCTATGGGACAAATAAATCACGTCGGATTTGACAAGATGTTGGAATACTCAGGTGTCGGATTAGACAGGTTCCACTGTAGTTTTCAAATTTATTTTATGCCCAGCCGAAAGTATATAAAGGCAGAGATGAAGAATAACAATTAAAGCGTTGTTCAATGTTGCATGGTTTTACCATGTATTTGTAGAAACTTTCTCTCATGTTCATTTACTTCAAATCCTCCCATTTCTTATTTGAATTTAAAAGTATTATCTGACTAAAGTTATTCCCCGTCTTCATTATGATAATGTTTAGTTGCTTGTTTCCTGTTTGTTATACGTGGTGTGAAACCACAAATTTATTGGTTGGTTGACACCTAGAGGACGGATTTTAAAGAGAAGCTTGATTTAAACGTTTCAGGTTTATTTACTGCCAATATTTAATAAAATAAAAACCAAAATCAGTGAGTATTTTTACTTTAATCAAATTTCATTTGGAGTGATATGAAAATATCAAACTTTCCGTTAGCATTGACAGGAACGAAGCAGCAACTCCTACTTGCAAAAGGGGATTGTTTGTACAAAATTATGCTTTTAGAATATAATTCGTAGTTTTATGAAGTTATTCTAAAAAATACTTTTAAAGTCGATACATAGGAACACGTGATGCATGCTCATAACTTCCTGCTTAGAAATAACACACACAATTTTTAAAAAACGATAACATATCTTCATTGGCATCTCATGCATGCAAAATACTTCACATGCTTTTGCCTTGTTTTATAGATACAAGAAGGCGACCAAAGTAGGCGGGATCAAGGCCTCCGAGGTAGTTGTGGTCATGATTATTATTCAGAAAATTGCCTAAATCACGACTCACTTTACGTGATTAATAACTAAATACCGAAGTTACTGTGAATTTTGTTTCTGCTTATGTGCATTTCGACAACTTATGCCTCTTCGGTGCAGATAAAAAGTATGGAATGTCTCTATAGACAATTGTCTAGGAAACGAATTTACATTCATTAATATGCATACTTGGCCTTCGATGTCAAAAACGCACAAACACATACGATTTATTCAGGTCTTCGTAGTGGAAAGTAATAGCTCTTTGGTCTGCAAAATTAAAAAAATAAAATCTCTATGTAAGGACTTTTACCGCTACGATTTTCAGCCAAACCAGGTCGAAAATTGTAAATCTACCAAATGAGCGTAGCGAACGAGCCCAAAGCTTCATATTCTGGCGAGCGGGGTGATATTTTACAATACATCAGTTGTCAAAAGCCCAATAACTTGTTTATCATCCTTTATTTTATATTTTTAATTTGTAATTATTGAACTGAGGTTTCAAATTCTCCCGAAGTTGCGCGGGAATTTCGGCATACATGTCATTCTCGGCTCTCAACAATTTTAAGCTTAAAAACATGTTTTATATTCTTTTTATCATTTTATTGGCAAAAGTTTTGTAACTGGATGAATATTTTGACCGAAATACTCTAAATAATGTCGATTTTTAATTTTGGTTGTTACGCTATTCTATCTTTCCTTGGGGCTTTTATGACGTCATAATGTGAAAACGTCAAAGCTCTGCAGGATATATCAACGACCCAGTTTCTACAACTCCTGATATATTCGGGTCAACCAGATATGGCTTTTGCGGAAAGGCTCTACAGGCTGATATAACCATGGGGAAGGATGATAAAAGCCGAGACATCAATGTGTCTTGTATCAGTCCATTTATATAACTATATATAAGTGTCTAAATTGATCTATGATGAAGAATTTAGCAACTCTGGATGACAAACAGGAATAACAAAAACACCACTGACTTAGAATAATAAATAATGATTTTGCTCAGGTTGGACAGTGTCTTGACAAATCTAATCATTGCTTTATAATACGATGGTACATCATCACTTTCAAGCAACTTGCTTTTAATGTTTCTGTATATCTTAATTGTGAATTGAATTTTTGAAATCGTTCTCTAATCTTTCGCATTTCCATATCCTTCGATACAATATAACTAGTTTCAGTAAAAACTGTTGTATATTGTAATAATTAAATCTTATTTTAATGTATTTAGTCATATAAATTTTGATTAGGTATTCGTTTGCTTTGTATAGAAAGATGACAGAATGACATTGTCTCTTCTATCATCTATAAGATCGGATACATGGTGAAATGTGGCAAAAACTACCATTGAATATCTAAGTTGCTTCTTTTGGATTTTTTATCGGTTGACTATATTTTTGGAGAAAAAATAACATTTTTTTTTACGATAAGTTATAGAATAATTAAAGTTGGTTGCAGTGATAATATATCATAAAATTAACTTGGAATCGTTCTTATGACTGCATTAAGATAACTTAGAATTGTTCCAGAACAGTTCAATGATTGCTCTAGACCAGTGTTCTAATAACAGTCATTGTCGCAAACTGTTCTAAAAGCAGTTATCGCATAGAATTATTCTAAAAGCAGTCATGGTCAAGAACATATCTAGAATTGTCCTTAACCTGTCCTCAAAACAGTTCTTAATTCTGCCATAACCTGTTCTAAAACCAGTCATGGTAAAGATTTATTCTAAAACCAGTCATCGTCAATGAGTTGCTCCGCAGGTCAAAAATAAAGTTGAAAACAAGAAAACTGATAAAAATTATATGAATATTTTGTCATGGAATTTGCAAATATTTTTGTCAACCGTGTAGATTATAACATCGCAAACTTCCCTGTCTTGAATAAACTATGGTTTATCTTATGTGAATTTAAATGATATATATATATGATGTATAATAACTCAAAGCAGATGCATTAATATACTGTAAAAGGGGTTATTTTTGTCTGCTTTAAATTTCGCGATTTTGATTCCTAAACCTGTTCGCGAGGTTTTGTTTTCGCCATTCACATTTGCATTTACTTTCGATTGAGCGTAATGAAAACTAATTAGGACGGTGCCTGTGTGTATTGTTTTCATGTTTTATGTGATTGATTGTAAGGGTGCTCGTCTTGATGGGTTGGACTTTTTTCTGGTTTGGTTTTTGCTGTGGGTCTTTTTGTGTGTTTGTTTTGGCCGTTCGCCGCGCGTGGAGGGGGGTGGGGTCCAAGGGGGCGGGTTTAGCCCCGCCATGGTTTTTGCGCCTGTCCCAAGTCGGGGATATGTTGGTGACTGGCTTGTCCGTGTCTTCTTGTCAAATTTTAGTTTCTTGATATTTGGGTTGTTAGATGTGGTTTATTTCCATTGATTTGTTCACTTTTTTACCTTTTTGGGGCCATTTGGGGCTTGCTGTATAGTGTGAGGTTCCTCACTGTGTTGAAGACCGTACGGTGACCCCTAGATGCTTTGTTTTGGGTCGTTTTAACCTGGATATGGGATGTTGTCTCCTTGACATTTACCCCATTTCCTTTCTTTTTCATAATTTACACCAGGGCATATTTAAACGAATACAGAAGGGTGCAGACATAACCTCTCGCCAAGTTAACTTGAACCAGTCATAAAAGCTCCTCTAAGTTAACTTAGGACCGTTTTCAAGTTAACTTGGACCAGTCATAGAGCAGTCATAAAACCTATTCTAAGTTAACTTTAGAACTGTTCTAGAGCCCTGACTGCTCTGACCTGTTCTGGTCATAGAATCCTGACTGCTCTGACCTGTTCTGGTCATAGAGCCCTGACCGCTCTAACCTGTCATAGAATCCTGACCGCTCTGACCAGTCATAGAATTCTACTGCTTTTATACATTTTAAACTTTAAAAGTTTAAACACATTTAAACACAAATCTCAATTAATTCCACAAAAAGATATTAAATAGTGACAATATACAGGCCGCGTTAATCAATTTATGATTAGTCCCAGGTTTATGGTATCGGTACTTATTAAAGTAGAACGAATCAAACGAATTAGATTAACGTGATAAACTAATTAATGAAGAAAAAAACACACACACACACACACATGCACAAAAACATTACTTCTTAAGTTTTTTTCCTCATTTTTTTTAAATTTCAGTATAACAGCAGAGACGTACAATTGAATGTCTCTGATAACAGCAAGTTGCAGTATTCCGGGCATCGTTATACTATCGAATGAAAAAAAAAAGCTTTTTCTTGTCTATTTTAGGTTAAATTACAGCAAGTTGAAGTATCATCGAATGCAGAAAATCTGTTTTTTTCTTATCCAACAAGAAGTAGTATTGTGGGCATCAATATAATATCAAATGAAGAAATCTGCCTTTTGTTTTAAATTTCAGGTTTAATTACATAAAGTTGAAGTATTGCAGACATCCATATAATATCGAATGAAGAAAATCTGCTTTTTCTTATATATTTTAGGTTAACTTACAGAAAGTTGGAGTATTGCAGACATCAATATAATATCGAATGAAAAAAATCTGCTATTTTTTAATATATTTTAGGTTAAAGTACAGCAACTTGAAGTATTGCGGGCATCGATATAATATCGAATGAAGAAAATCTGCTTTTTCTTAAATATTTCAGGTTACATTACAAAAACGTGGAGTATTGCGGGCATAGATATAATATCGAATGAAGAAAATCGGCTTTTTCTTATATAATTTAGGTTAAATTACAAAAAGTTGAAGTATTGGGCCATCGATATAATATCGAATGAAGAAAATCTGCTTTTTTAATATATTTTAGGTTATATTACAGAAAGGTGGAGTATTGCAGGCATCGATATAATATCGAATGAAAAAAAATCTGCTGTTTCTTCTACAATTTAGGTTAAATTACATAAAGTTAAAGTAGTGTGGGCATCAATATAATATCGAATGAAGAAAATCTGCTTTTTCCTATATATTTTAGGTTAAATAACAGCAAGTTGAAGTATTGCGGGCATCGATATAATATCGAATGAAGAAAATCTGCTTATTCTTATATATTTTAGGTTAAATTACAGAAAGTTGAAGTATTGCGGGCATGGATATAATATTGAATGAAGAAAAATCTCCTTTTTCTTACATAATGAAGGTTAAATTACAGAAAGTTGAAGTATTGCGGGCATGGATATAATATTGAATGAAGAAAATCTGCTTTTTCTTATCTAATTTAGGTTAAATTACATAAAGTTAAAGTATTGTGGGCATCGATATAATATCGAATGAAGAAAATTTGCTTTTTTATATATTTTAGGTTCAATTACAGAATGTTGAAGTATTGTGGGCTTAGATATAATATCGAATGAAGAAAATCTGCTTTTTTATATATTTTAGGTTAAATTACAGAATGTTGAAGTATTGTGGGCATCGATATAATATCGAATGAAGAAAATCTGCTTTTTTATATATTTTAGGTTAAATTACAGCAAGTTGAAGTATTGAGACATTGATATAATATCGAATGAAGAAAATCTGCTGTTTCTTCTAAAATTTAGGTTAAATTACATAAAGTTGAAGTATTGCGGGCATCGATATAATATTGAATGACGAAAATCGGCTTTTTCTTATATAATTTAGGTTAATTGCAGAAAGTTGAAGTATTGCGGGCATCGATATAATATCGAATGAAGAAAATCTGCTTTTTCTCATATATTTTAGGTTAAATTACATAAAGTTGATGTATTGCGGGCATCGATATAATATCGATAGGAGAAAATCTGCCTTTTCTGATATATTTTAGGTGAAATTACAGGAAGTTAAAGTATTGCGGGCATCGATATAATATCGAATGAAGAAAATCTGCTTTTTCTTATCATATTTTAGGCTAAATTACAGAAAGTTGAAGTATTGTGGGCATCAATATAATATCAAATGAAGAAAATCTGCTTTTTCATATATATTTTAGGTTAAATAACAGCAAGTTGAAGTATTGCGGGCATCGATATAATATCGAATGAAGAAAATCTGCTTATTCTTATATATTTTAGGTTAAATTACAGAAAGTTGAAGTATTGCAGACATAGATATAATATTGAATGAAGAAAATCTCCTTTTTCTTACATAATTTAGGTTAAATTACAGAGAGTTGAAGTATTGCGGGCATCGATATAATATCGAATGTAGAAAATCTGCTTTTTCTTACATAATTTAGGTTAAATTACAGAATGCTGAAGTATTGTGGGTATCAATATAATATCGAATGAAGAAAACCTGTGATTTTTTTTATATATTTTAAGTTAAATTACAGCAAGTTGTAGTATTGCGGGCATCGATATAATATCGAAAAAAGAAAATCTGCTGTTTCTTCTAAACTTTAGGTTAAATTACATAAAGTTGAAGTATTGCGGGCATGGATATAATATTGAATGAAGAAAATCTGCTTTTTCCAATATAATTTAGGTTAAATTGCAGAAAGTTGAAGAATTGCAGGCATCGATATAATATCGCATGAAGAAAATCTGATTTTTCTTATATATTTTAGGTTAAATTACATAAAGTTGAAGTATTGCGGGCATCGATATAATATCGATAGAAGAAAATCTGCCTTTTCTTATATATGTTAGGTGAAATTATAGCAAGTTGAAGTATAGCGGGCATCAATATAATATCGAATGAAGAAAATCTGCTTTTTCTTATCATATTTTAGGTTAAATTACAGAAAGTTGAAGTATTGAGGGCATCCATATAATATCGAATGTAGAAAATCTGCTTTTTCTTATATAATTTAGGTTGAATTACAGAATGCTGAAGTATTGTAGGCATCAATATAATATCGAATGAAAAAAAATCGGATTTTTTTCTATATTTTAGGTTAAATTACAGCCAATTGAAGTATTGCGGGCATCGATATAATATCGAAAAAAGAAAATCTGCTGTTTCTTCTAAACTTTAGATTAAACTACATAAAGTTGAAGTATTGCGGGCATGGATATAATATTGAATGAAGAAAATCTGCTTTTTCTTATGTAATTTAGGTTAAATTGCAGAAAGTTGAAGAATTGCAGGCATCGATATAATATCGAATCAAGAAAATCTGATTTTTCTGATATATTTTAGGTTTAATTACAGAAAGTTGTAATATTGCGGGCATCGGTACATTATGGAGTGAAGTAGGTTTGCCTTTTCTTATATATTTTCGTTAAATTACACCGAGACATTTAATTATATGTGTCTGATTACACCAAGTTTCAGTATTGTGGGTGCATCATTATAACGTCAGGTGTCCGCTGTGTCACCGTCCCCTCGTGTGTACTGACATGTCTTGATACCGGGCGACAACAGACAGACGCCAAATGACGATATCAAGACAGTTCGTTCCTCTGGGATCTGAGTTATGGTAGAAAACAATACAAAAAGTTCACATATTTTAATAAAGAGAAAAATGTACAGAAAGTTGGAGTATTGCACAACAGCAATAATATCAAAACAATTACAAATCCAATGAAAGTATTCTAAATTTCCAAAATATGATTTTAGGTAGTCGACTTCAGTTGCTAAGCCAAAGAGCGAGGTTCTCATTCAGATCCTTTGGTCAATTCCGACCAAGAACATTTGTCACTAATAGAAGATATAGTATAAGTTTATTTTCCTGAAATAAATATGATTGTTTTCAAATATTTTGCAATAAAAGTCACAAACTTTAAAGTTCTGCATTTAAACACGGACTGTTCGATTTCTGCATTAAATTTAATGTTCTTCACAATACAAATTAAAGTTATTTCCTCCGAAACATAACATATTCAGGATTTCTTCGAGTCCTAAAATTCAGGGTAGATAATTAGATCATCTTCTATAACTGGTACACAGCACAACCGTTACAAATGAAATATGCACCTCTTCTGATATTTGATGTTTGTGGCTGTTTGCAGCATACTTTATTTACTACTGGACTGATTTTTATTCAGTTTATTTATTTATTTATCTATTTTTTTCATTTTACAAAATGACGGAAATTTGCAGTATTACAATTTTCGAATACATTAAAGTGAATCTTTTCTGGTAGTTCTGTAACGGCAAAATTGAAGAAAACTGCACTCAACGTGTGACAAATATGCACGTTCGTCGTGTGCGTGTGGTAGGGAATGTGGGATGTATCCATCGCTGTTTTAATTTTTGAGTATTTACAATTCTTGTATTGTTTTAGAGCTATACGACTAATCAGAGCAGTCAGGATTCTATGACAGGTTAGAGCGGTCAGGGCTCGATGACTGTTCAGAGCAGTCAGGGCTCTATGACAGGTCAGAGCAGTCAGGATTCTATGACAGGTTAGAGCGGTCAGGGCTCTATGACTGGTCAGAGCAGTCAGGATTCTATGACTGCTCCAAGTTAACTTCAAGTTAACTTAGGACTGTTCTCATGACTGCTCCCCAAGTTAACTTGGACGAGAGGTTATGTCTGCATCCTACTGTATGTACCAATCACGAAATAAGCGAAAAATATTGTGGCCAAATGCGGGCATTTCGCGTTTTCGCCTTTTCTCCTTTCACTTTCCGCAGAGCGAAAACGCGAAAGCGAAATCTTGAAAACGCGAAATGAATTTCACTTCATGTTTTCGCGTTTTCGCTCTCTCAATTTTGCGCTTTTGCTTTCTCGATTTCCCGTTTTTGCGTTTTCGTATTTTCGTGTATTCGCGTTACCGCATTTTCCTGTTTTCGAGATTTCGTCTCGGAAGTAAAAATCTAACGCATGCGTTATTTGAAACAAAAATGTGGCCATCTCAAACTTTTTAACTTCAGTAGAAAAACAATGTTTTATGTTGTGACCAAATTCAGTAAGCTCGTGAACTGTATAAATTTTTTAATTAAATTTATTCTAAGACCAACTTTTGTATTTTGTATACAATTTACGACTTTCATATATTAATTAGATTCTCAAAATGCCAGATGTGTAATATAATTAGAAGACGAAGTGAGCAGGGTTTGTGTGTGAACAAGATCATGTCACAACGAACAAATTTGTCCAAGAAATTTAATTAAATCGTGATTGAAGGGGATTTTTTTTTCACTGACAGACTAATCTCTCCCTTACTTCTTTTAAGGTATAAAATAATTTCTACATTTATAAAAGTGTCGAACAAAATATTTAACGCATTTCATTTTAAATTTTTGAGGTCTCGGTTTTGTGGATTGGGTGTAATTCTTGTAAAAGAACAGTATAAAAAGGAAAGAAATTAACGTTTTTAGTCTAATCACGACAGAATAATAAACAGACAGGAAGTCTTTTATTGTGTTTAAAAAAGGAGGAAAAGTGAGAAGATTTGTGATGTATAACATAACGTGCGAGTAATAAATCGAGCAGGTATTGTTTGGACATAGGTGGGAGTGAAACGATGGACTGAAAATTGGGGGAAGGGTCCAAGGGAGTTTCCAAAAGGAATTCCAGGCCATAGTCTGCAAACGATGAAAGAAAAACAAGCCAAGAAAAACTAACAGAAACTATTTTATAATAAAAAGCAATGTTACAGGTTTGGATTGATCGTTAAGAGAATGAAGTTTAATATATTTAGCGTCTCAGTTTATCTGGCACATAAAATACAATCTTTAATACAGCAAGATGGCAAAAAATAAACCTTTACTCATACTAAACCACACCATAAAAAGACAGTAGCCCCGACCCCCTCTGCCCAGGGTCATACACTTGTGTAAGTGTTTCATTAGATTCAAGCAACTTCATGTCCAGTACATGTATCGGTATGTAATAAATATAGTTTCTACAACGAGAACTAAGTTGATTATGAAATTTCTCACATCGAGTTAAATAAATTTTGCAAATGTTTGAAAACGAGACTTGCCGAGTTTTTAAACATGTTAAAATTTATTTAACGAGAAGTGAGAAATTTCAGAATTAACGTGTTCAAGTTGTAGAAAATGTTTCTCTTATAACATAATGTTCCGAATAGATTTGGAGGGAAATTCCACGCGAGTTGTTCTCTCACTAGAGACGAGAAATATTTTTATCACACCGGTCAGGCGTTGGATAAATTTGCTAGAAATTAGAGAAACAGATTTAGATGGTTGATGTATATTTAGTTTTTTTAATTTCATGTTTGTATGTATATTTACGTTAGTACTGTTATCTCTATGGCACTTTCACATATATATTCCGGAATGAGTTTAACGTTTCAGAATTAAAACGGAAATAAAGAAGGTAAATGGTACTGACGGGGTTTCAACTTATGCGGTCTATTCTAGTTCGAAAACTAACTGGACCTGATGTTTAATTTAAGAAACCATTGGCGGATCCAGTGGGGGGGTTCTTGGTTTGACATGCAATTTTAATGAATATCCTGATGTTTTACTTTAAGAAGTACCCCAAATATTTTCTTTCACTTCGAAATTTGAATCCTCCTTTTTAAATTCCCTGGATGCGGAATAAGCAATGCACATCAATTTCAACTTGCTTACTATGAAATATCATTTCATCTTCTAATAATATTACACATACGGTTTGGAGAGAATCTCGCTAACATATGAAAGTCGTAAAACGTATACAAAATACAAAAATTGGTCTAAGTAGTAATTACACCAGAATAAATTCAATTTAAAATGAATACGGTTCATGAGTTTATTGAATTGTGTACAGATTATAAGTCAATTTTTGGCCAGTTTTGTACAAATTATAATTTGTATAAGCTAATTTTGTTCAAATTGTAATTTGCACAAACTGAAAATACTAATTATAATTTGTACAAAATTGTTGTACATATTATAATTTGTACAAAA
>MJUU01065736.1:3073-16028 GCA_002080025.1 Modiolus philippinarum
TATGACAAACGTGATGATTTTAACTTCCCAATTGTGAATTTTCCCTTTCTGAGCAGCAATATACCTACCTCTCCAGCCTATGGAGTGTACATTTCACAGTTGATTCGTTACTGTCGCGCATATAGTTTATACAGCGATTTTTTAATAGAGCAAAAGCACTGTCCCAAAAGTTGCTAAGTCAGGGATTTGTTCCGCCTTTGTTGCTTTTATCACTCAGAAATTTTATTGCCGTCACCATGATATCATTGACAGATATGACGTGTCTGTGTCTCAAATGAAAACGGACATTTTCAGCTAGATTTCACGCCTCTACGGATTTGACATAACCGGTTTTGACTCAATCCTGGATTGACTCACTGATAGTGTGACGGGTGCCGCTAGCGAAGCAGGACATGCTTACCCTTCCGGAGCACCTGATGTCACTCCCGGTTTTCATGGGAGTTCACACTATGAGTGCCTTAGTTTTAAATGTCGTCTTTTTATTTCCGTGCATTGTAGCTGTCTCACGTCCTGGTTTTGTCTTTGTTTTTCTCTGTTGCCGTTTTTGCCATGTCTTTGGATTTCGAATTGTGTTGTCTTCGCTTCCCTTGTTCCTTCGGTATTCTACTGCCTTTGTTTTAAGAGACATAAGTTGTCCAAATGCGCATATGCATATGTTAATATACAGTAACTTCAGTATTGTTATTTATTATCACTGGGCCGATGCCATGCTGGCAGAGTGTTAGTCCCCGAGGGTCCGAAAACCCATTTTATTGGAAACTTGCAATGAAAATTTGTTCAAAACTAGGGAGTATCTCCCTCTTGCATACCTCTGTCCTTAGCTAATTTAAATCTTATGGGTACTTTGTTCTCTATCAGTGTTTTCACATATTTTGGAATATGGATTTCCAATATTTTGATTTTATCTGCACTGAAGAGACATTAGTTGTCGAAATGCGCTTATGCAGAATCTAAATTAACAGCAACTTCGGTATTAAATTATTTAAGAAAAAAGAACAAGACAAAACCGAGAAACATTTACAAGATAGAATTTTGCAATTGAAAAGCATTTTAATAAATCTCCTTTAGATTCTGTAAAAGTTGAAAGAGACAATGCTGAATCAGATCTGAAAATCACAAGGGAAAAAGGGTGAATCGAATTAAAACAAAAGCAAAGGCAAGCTGGTGAACCGAGGGTGAAAAGAACTCACGTTATTTTTGTAGTTTAGAAAAAAATTTATGTTGAGAATTATACCTAAAATTATTATAGTTGATGACCTAGGGATAATAGATCAGGACCATTCGCCTAGAGCAAAAGAATTTTTATATACGTTGTACTCAAGCTCTGGACCTTTTTTCGATGAATAACATTTAAATTTTTTTGTAATAATAACAATAACATTATTTGGAAAAATCATGTGAAAAACCCTAATTATGCAAAAATGCCCTTTTTTCTCTTAAAAATAAAAAAAGTCAAATCAGCAGCGGTCAATGGCTTTACAGGCTGTAAAATTTAACTAATTTTCTGGATTGATATGAATCCCTTTGTTGAGATGTTTGAATGAGAGCCTGGATGCAGGTAAATTTTCAACAAGACAGCGACAGGAGCTTATGATATGCATCCGAATTAGAATAGGGAAAACCAAAACAACTTTTAAAAATTGTCGACCTATAATTCGCCTATGTGTTGATTACAAAATAGCCTCAGTAAGTATTGCTAATAAAATCAACGAACAAATAAAAGGATATGGAGTAAATGTACATGGGAGAACCCCCCAACAAATATATGGTAAGATTAAGAAAATGGAACAACGCTTTCATTGTTGTTCTCAATCTTGAAGTCTGTTCAAACCTGTTTTAACTAGAAAAACTGTGAGCAAAGCTCATAAAAATATATCCCGCACACCCATTTGATTCCAGACGTAAAAACATCACCAAAAAAATTCAAGTCGAATAAAATTTTTTAAATAACTGGTGCACAATTGCAATATGTCCTGAACATTCTGTGAAAGTTTATTAAATTTCACTAAGTGGTCAAGGATGAGTTGTCACGAAGAATGTACCCCATGGCGGACGGATTAACAATCGGACGAATAGACACCATGATCATGATATACCACCCGCTAAAGCGGTGGGTATAAAAAACAGAAGAAGTGATACACAAAAAGGTTTCCTGAAAGGTAGGTATATAGGTGAATCCACAAGACTGATATTTGTTCTTATTGAAAAAAATGATTGAAGAGGAAATTCAAGGTCTCTAAGTTTTGAGGAGGCCTTTGTTTCTATTGCTGGTGAATGAATGGATATGGAGTAAATACACATGAGACAAAGTCTCTACAAATACATGGTTAAAAACAAGCAAAAGTTGTTCTTCATCTAAGTAGTCATTTATAGAACATGCATTAAATTGTTAAGGTTTCGGACCTTGTTTAAAAAATGGATATTATTTTCTCCTTCGATAATCTCATCCGAAAATAAATTTTGTCATTTCTAAACAAGAACAATAAGTAGGGTGAGTGACTCGCTACAAATTCTGTAAACGAGCATTTTATTTAATAACTATAACAAATACATCATTTAAGACATTTGATTTATAATGACATTTATATAGACCATTTCAAATTTAGTTACAATTTTTTGAAGCAGACCAACCTTGAAAAAATAATGTTTTCAAAAAATTTTTAACAAAAATCAACGTGACGATGTAGCGAGACTCGATAAAGACATATAAACTATAGGGTATATATACCCAAAGGAGCATGAATAGCACGGGTGTCACATGCGGGTAGTAGGTACCCTCATGTAAAGTAATCGATACCGTAAATGTTCTAATAACGAGAAGAAATACACAAATGTCTGTATACTAATATAGGTTGTGTTGTATGCTATAATGGTCATGTGTCAGAATTCTTATATCTAGAAAGGGTGTGTGTCATGGGATTCCTTTCTCCCAAAACTTATCATACTTGTACTACAATTGTTCAGTGCAGCCTTAAAAGATAATCCCGATAAAAAAGGCACACAAATGTGCTTAGTAAATATGCGGATAACTCATGACAACCAAAAGTCACTTGACATCTGTCTGTATATTTTATTTATAAATTTGTTTAATGTTCTGGATTAGAGTAAATCTCGATAAGACAGAAGCCATATAAGTTGGTTAAAAAAGGGATGCACGAAAAAGATTCTACCAGAGGAAAACTTACCTTGGAATTGGTCTGGTAAATTCAAATTATTGGGTATCAATAATTCTTTCTTTGAGGAAGACAAAACTTTGTGTAACTTTACTGAAAGAATCAAAAGAGTCAAAATACTGTTAAATTCCTCGATATACAGTGAACAAGAGTAGCTGTCTTTAAAACTTTAACGCTACCATTTTTGTACAGTGTTTTACCGTGTTACATACCCCCTACCCCGGTTCACATTGTTAAAGAAATTTTAGATATCTTTTTTAATTATCTATGGGATGATTAAAACGACAAAATCAAAAGGAGTGTTATCACAAACTGACATGAGAAATGGGCCTTAAAGATGTCACATATAGAATAATATGGCCTGGCTTTAATTTTTTACATGGCTTCATAGACTTCTTGATCCTCTTACTTTCTATCAATGGAAAATTTACTGATGGGGTGGTGATAAGACAGTACATTGTAATAAGGGATAACAATATATTAAAGTTACTGTGAATTTATAGCTCCTGCATATGCGCATTTAGAAAACAAAGGAAGGATAGGTTATCCTAGCAAGAAAGTTAAATCCTTTCTAGAGGGGTACTCTTTTAAACTTTTAACAACAAACTAACTGTGCCGAGGCTGCTGATATCCTGAGTCAACCCGTATGGTTAAATTACAGTTTAAAAATCAATGGAAATGTGATTTACTACCTCTTAGTGTAAAAATAACATATTTTTCATTAACGATATTGCAACAGGACATCACAAATTTTACTCATGGGAGTAATTAAAAATTAAATTTCATCTTCAGAATACTTTTATGCAGTACAACAGTGTATTTACTGCTATTCCACGTCGTTGGAAGACAATAATTTCAGAGGGAGGAAAAATTGATGATGTTAAATGTGAATTTACAAAAATTTAAGGGGGATTTCAAATTATGTAAATATTTTTACTTAATATATATTGAGAAAATCAAAATAAATCATTCAAAGAATCAGGAGAAATGGGAAAATGAATTACATTTGGAGCCCTAAAAATGTTGGGATTATTTGTTTAAAATTCAGTAACAAAAGATTCGTAGCTGCAGGCTTTCCAGTTTATAGAATCCTTTCAGAGCAAGTACAATCTGAACGACACTTAATTTTGCTGCTGTTTAGAAACAAAAGAAGCTATAACTCATATCTTTTAGGAATGCAATGTAGTTAAAAACTTATGGATGTCATTGGACACTACATGAAAAGTCCGATTTACCAACCCAAGTAAATATATAGTAAACATAAGGAAAGACCGTTATTTACTCCTTGTTTACTCTTATGCGCAATTATTTGTTTAATATTTATAACCAACAAATATAAAAATTTGCTGATGTTTTACAAGGGTGAAAAACACCATTGAGACCGCAATGCCATTTGTATAATTGTGGGTGTGTAAATTATGCACAAATGGGGATAAGTAATGGGTTTTACAGACGTATGTAAATTTTTGGGAAATATATCATATTTGACTGGGTAGTAAATTTTTTATGCCCTAAAAATTTCATACGCAATTAAATTCAAATATTAACAATTATTTAGAACAACGTAAAGAATCAATTTTCCTGTTTATTTGCAACTGTGATAAAAAAATAAGTGCATGTAACATTTCACAGCATACACAAATGCTTCGCAAATGAAACGGATTTGAGTATATTTACTGCATGTCATAAATGTGAGTGCAATTCAACATGTACAATCTACTTCAAACGGCTTTAAAGCGTTCGAAATGTTTATATTTACAACGTATAGAAAATGAGTGCAAATAAGTATATTTCAACNAAATGAGAAAGAATTGACAGAAAGAGTATTTTTTTTTTGAAAGTATATATATATATTACTCAAATTGATTGAAAAGGTTGGGCGTGGCTTAATTCTGTTACCAGTCAGGTCAATCAGATAGAGTAATAACACCAGGAAACTTCTTTATTTGTACAATATTGATAAATTTTATTATAGAAACAAAAACTGAAATCCAGCGCAAATGAAGTGCGATCTGCTTCGACGTGGAATTAATACACGTAACGATAATTTCGAGTTCATTTTCGACGAATATGTATACGCACGAACAACGGACAGCTGCCAAATGCCTTAACCTCTCTACCGATGAACCGGTATTGAGCAATAATGTTGCACTAATGATAGAATATTTCACCATACCCGACACAGTGGCGTTATTCGATATCGAATATCCCTATATATACTATTCTGTGCATCTTGTATGGGTGTACTAAATGAAACATCTCGTGTTAACTTGGAAATAGTTTGTAGGAATGTCCATCGAGATTTTTTTCGGTTATAATGAACTTGAAATAACCACATAAATAGTATGGTCACGGAAAAGAACGTCTATTAAATGGTGCCATACCCGCAAAATCTGTTTTATATCGAGACTGTAAATAAATTTGATTGGACAAATATTAATTGAATGATTGACACACGAGATTGATTATCTTATCGATTCACACCAACGTCGTTTTTGCTCCTTTTGATTTCAACAATCACTAAGCAAAGTCTGGGCTCCCCGTAGATACACCATGGGCTTTTTAAATTTAAAAAGAAATGTGCCGAAAAAACTTAACAAACCCCACCATTAAAAGGTTTTTCCGGGAAAGTCGAATATTGCTTTGTAGAGATAATATTACCAATAGAATAGCTCGAATAACTTTCGAGCGGAAAGAGAACGGAAAGTGTTCAAAATTAAACCCAGCTAATCAACATTTAAATACAGAATCATATTTTTTTTATATTTTGTGTTTTCACGCAAAGTTTTGCATTATAATGCAAAAGTTTGCTTTATTTCGCAAAGTTAGCGTTATTTAGCAAAGTATACGTTATTTTGCAAAGTTTGAGTTATTTTGCAAAGTTTGAGTTATTTTGCAAAGTTTGAGTTATTTTGCAAAGTTTGCGTCATAACGCAAAGTTCATTTTAAATTTATAGATCCAACAAATTCGAAATTCGTAAAACATGGGGAGGACAATTGAGCAGATATAATTAACCTATACCTTGAAAATAAATAGGACACTTCAGCTTATAGAACATTTATCTTAATAAATAAAATCTCGTTGCTATTTTAGGTTTCTTCTGATTATTTTTTCTTCTTCTGCCAATAATTTTTGTCTGAGCGATAATTTTCAATTGGCTACACGAGGGATGTCAAACTTTGCAAAGAGTCACACCATCATCTGAAGTTATACACTGTATGTTTAAAAAATGGCCGCCATTACTAAGATAGCTACGATTTTGCGTTCAAAATTTGAGGATTCGATATCTTAGGAACTGTCTTCTTACAGAATTTGTTCATATGTAGTATAAATGACTAAATACCGAAGATACTGTGAATTTATTTTCTGCATATGCGCATTTCGACAACTTATGTCTCCTCAGTGCAGATAAAAGTATAAATGTTCAATAAGATGAGGAGAGAATTTATTTGAAAAGAAATTTCAAAATGACCACGATGTCCGTCTGTTATACATACGAAAACGATAATTGTATTGATTTAACAGCAATTTTTCATTAGAGGTTCCATGTCGAGTTATTGAAGGGTTGGAAAATGCTTGGTTGTGTCGTACACAAGACAGAGACATCGGCCAATATTATATTTTTATGTTATATGTATATGTTATCGGGCTTTGACATGCAGCTGTGTATCGTAAAATATCACCCCTTGAGCCAGAATATGAAGCACATGGATGCCAATCTTCGTATTATGGCGATCGGGATGATATGTTGGAAAACTTCAGCTATCAAAAGCCCGGTATCTTGTTTATCATAATTCATTTTGTATTTTAGATTTGTAATTTGGGAGGGTTCAAATTCCCCTTTAGTTGCGTGGCTTATCCCGACTTACATGTCATTTTGCCTTTTCATCAATTTTCAATCTTGTATAATATGTTTTATATTGGTATTTCATCATTTTATCAGCGAAAGTGAATCTTCTGATCGAAGTTTTAGAAATAATGTTGCACCCCCACCCCCCTTGGGTATTACGATGAAATATCGTTCCTCGGGGCATTTATGACGCCATAGTTTCTGTAGTTTTTCAGACGTCCAGTTAATCTATTTTATACAATTAGTTACTTTAAATGGGGTTTACTCATGACGTACCTGGTTAAGAAATTTGTTGACCGAGGCCATTGTCTGAGGCTAACCAATACTTGAGCAGGTCCATAAAATCACGAGTAGACCAAAATTAAAAGTAAATATTGATTGATTGATTGATTGATTAGTTAGAGTTTAACGTCCAATGAGCAATATTTCAGCTATATCAGGACGAGAACAAGTTAACCAATTCAAAACAAATTGTAAGTAAAAGAAAATAAACGGTTTATGAAATGTAATAAGGAAATTTGGTTTTTGTTGATTTGAAAGAACTACATTTTCGTACTTGTCCTCACACGGCAAATAAAAAGAAGGGACTGTTAAACAGTATCTTATATATTCAACAAAAAAGCTATATCTTATTTTTTTTAGTTTCATAGTAGAAAGTCTAATGACGATCAAACCAAAAACGATGATTTTAGTGCTGATATAACCCTAGAACTAATATTGCATGTCCCACATATCCAGCAAATGGAGTCCATATCAAATTGCTTCTGCTTATGTGTATGCAATTTTGTAAACAGAGCGCAAAATTACTTTCCAAAAAAGTGCTTCACAATGTAGTGTTTCAGCAGTCTACCTTATAAATGCCGGAAGATTGACAACTTATTATAAGCAATTTCACAGAACTCAGGACTTTCACTTTTTTGCATCTTACTGAGCCCAACTTGTGCATTTAAGCATGGTATCAAAACAAAAGACTTAGTCTGTATCGCTCATCTGAAAAAATGCTTCCAAGCCATTAAATAACTGATGACCAATATGTTTGTTTCAACGGCTTCACACGGCAATAAATATTATCCCTTTTCCATGCAACATACTCTAATTTATATTAATTGTTCAAATTTTATTATAACTAAAAAATGCGTTCTGTCCAAGTTTATGTTCAGGTGGCAAAAAATTGTGTAAACATACCTTCAACATATCAATGGCAGATTCAACGGGTGGGCTTGGCGTATTAAATAGTCCCTTTTAACCTTCAAAAAATACTTGTGGAAATTCTGTATTAAACTTCCCGTATGCCCATAATTTTAACCACTCTTTACCAATTGTACGTAAAAAATGACTATTTATAGGATTTCTAATAAAAATTTCAGCTCTCCCCGCTCGGCAGTTTTCGCATCATTTTCGGGGTTTACGTCCCATTCCCAAAATCATTGATATGCATTGCATTGTCGATCTGCACTAGGGGTCACAGTGCATTAAGGTCGGATATGTAAATGCTTTTGAGTTAACCATAAGTAAACTGAAGCAAAATCAAATCGATACCTGCGAGTCGAAGTATTCGGAACATGCTTTATTTGTCGTTAGAAGTTGTTTGTTCGATTTCGGAGTCTGATTCGAATATGAACCGGAATGGTTTAGTAGTGTAATGTGTCAGCTGAATAACACTTTATGTCCGCTAAAACTGATAAAATCATACTAAGAACAAGTAGGATTCTTTCATAGATTCGATATTGTACATCGTTCCTACAATTTGTGTCTGATATATGACATCCTTAGGACGACTGACACATGGTTGCTTTTTCAATATGCGCGTCATACTCGAGTTTAATCTACGGTGGCCACAGTTTTACTTTAAATGCTAAATCCAAGGAATTCACATGCAAAATATTTAGAATTGTGCAAGTAGGCGATATTACGGTTTGTTGTTTGTGATTGCAAAAACAGAGTATGAGTATTTGGACTGTACGCATACGGTCCGGACCATATGCGTATACCCATACCGTCTGGGTGGAACTAGACCATTTCGGTATGATGACCGGAAATTTCTTTAAGTGAATACATTGGAGTGAGATATATGTAACCTATATAAAATAAGGAAATAACAACATCAATGGAGGATCCGAATTGGTACGTCATACCCGGCTAAGTCGTTCAGGAGTAGGAGAACCTTAAAACTTTTTAATACGACTCCACACCATTTACTGCAGATTCAATGTCAAGAGTATTTTTGAGGGGTGCGGTTTCACAAAAGGAAAACGTGTCGTTAAAATATTCTGTTGCAGCAAGAAATGATATGTCTTGGTTCATGCCGAACTGATGAGAATATATTCAGGAATACGTCATTCCTTTTAAATATTGTCGGTATCTGACAGATTCAACTTTTCCATATTTCAAAACATTTCGTATTTTATCCGCTAGCTTTTTCATTTGTTATCAATTGATTCGACGGTTTTGTCAGTAAATCAGTAAATTATCAAAAAATAAATTGAATTTGTCTTCTTAGGTCATTTTCATTCTGAACGTTAAAAAACAGTTCAGGGTCAGCTGAAATCACATATATACTGGGATTTTGTTCAATTAGATAATATTCTGCATCATTTAGGTTTGCATTATATTATCCCGACCGTATGCGTACTCGTAAAGTCCGATATGTATTTAAAAAATACGTATACGGTCCAGACCGTACGCGTACGGTCCAAATACGCGTATGGTCCAGAACACAGTATAATTTAGGACAAGAGGGCTGTCGTGCATTTCTTCAGATATAACATTGGAAGCAGTCCTGTCGCTTTTATTGAAATATAGTAAAGATCACAAAGTTAAAATTTGCGCAATAACAGCATAGTGCTAACCCCTATTTGTAACTAGCTATAAAAGTTTAATTTGCACCATATGGTTTATAACTGATTAATCGAAAAAAATTTTTGGATCAAAGGCACACTTTTAAATTGTAATTTAAGTGTGGTTTAATAAAAAAAAGTGTTGTAATCAGATATACATTTCTTTTGTATAAACTTAAATAAGAAAATAAAAGAAAACAAATAATAAAAATATATATATATAAAACAAATAGATTAATTGTCATAGTTAAATATATAGAAATTATGTATTTTTATCAAGTTTCATATTAATTTTCTTATCTAAACTGAAGACATGGAAGAGTTATGTGTTACAATTTAACACATTAAACCTAAAAAAATTACGCTAAACTGGATGCTAAAAAATTTATGTCAGTCGAAAAAGAAAAAAAACAAATTTTGAAAAAAGGCTTTAAATGAAATGCATAAAAATAATTGTGACCGAATACTTGACATGTACATGTATTTTTCCGTCAACAAAGGACATCATGGTGAGACTCCATAATTAACACCATGTTACTTCATTTGTTTTAGTATATGATTAATAATTACCCTGACACATCAGACAATGGCAAAATTTACTAACAAGGTTTATATTACATAAGATAATCCACAAAAATACACAATAATTGGTTTTTAGAAATCACATTCCACATGTACCCGTTTGTATGCCTATAATTCCCCTCTGTCGTGTTCTTAGGGCCACGTGTGTGTTCTAAGTGCATTAAAGAACCTTCTTAGCGGTGTTTAGACGTACCGTTAATAGTCATTAAGAATATGTACGACTGCTTTGCAATGCCAGCATTGACGTTCCACTGTATGCTTTCTCTTTTTTTTCAGTTATGTTGTGTATTTGTGCCGAGAATTTTCTCATACCAAAGCGGTAATTAAATTTAATATTTCTGCTTTCTTGTTTAGATGCAAAATGTTTAATGATAACATTTACACAGATAGTTGCAAATACGGGATAGAAAAATGGGATGTTTGGATACCCATAAACTGGTTAAAAAAACTGCCGCTTGTTTTTCTAGTGCTGTGGTGCCAAGTCCGGCTTTTCCGGGTTCCTATCTTTTTTTCACGTTTGTCTTTTTGCTGTCATTATTTTTGTTTTGTTCTGTTTTTGTTTTTGCTTGTTTTTTTTTTGTTGTTGTTTGTTTGTTTTTTGTTTGGTTTTTTTTTGTTGTTGTTTGTTTGTTTTTTGTTTTGTTTTGTTTTTGTTTTGTTTTGTTTTTTGTATTGTTATTTTTGCAATGTGTTGTACAAAGGACCGTCAATATATCGTACAGACTTTACTTCGATTTCTGAAAAATAAAAACTGAAATATAACCGTCCTTTGATGTCGACATCTTATGCTGTTTTGGGGTACTATATCTTGGGGCATTTTGGCGTTTTTGTGGGCTGCTTGCCTTAGATGTGTTATACTTTAGTTTGGGCCTTGTCATTTATATTCTCAGTTTTGGTGAGATCCTTATATTGCCATGTTTTCTGGATTTATGTTTTTGATTGTTGCTTTCGTATTCATTCGGACATTTATCTATGTACAAATACCAAAAAGTACCCAGAATCAATTCATGAATAAACTTAACACAAGAACACAGTAAAAAAGTCGTCAAGTAATGAATAACTTTATCATAAAATATCATTGATATTTGAGATATATATTTATTGACCTTCAGCCAAAGACAGGAAAATGAAACTTTCTGTAATGATAAAGAACATAGTTTGGTGGTATTTGTCCTATAATTCGTAAATCTTAACTAAGGTATCTTCACTTAAATTTTAAAGTTTTCCGTGCACCAACAGTTGATTAAAATCATTTCATTCACTGTACAGCTAGAACCATTTTAAATGTATTTTATTCACGAAATATATAAAGTGAAGAATATACATTATCTAATGGTTTTTTTTGTGATAATTTAATCTTTTTCTGTGTTTTCACGATCGTCTTTGGTTTTACAATTTCTTTACTTGTAACTCACGCCCCTATAGTTTCAAAACGGCGCCGGTGGCAGTTCAAATTTTGAAATGGGATAGAGTATTTTCGTTATTTGAAATCCAGATTTGTCAATTTTCACAAATTTGTTGTCACCACAGGAGTTCTGTGACATCTAAAACGGGTGTAGATAACAAAGACAACCCGTGACTTAAGACTTGGATTTAGAAGACAACTGTTTCCAGATGTTCATCCGATAATTATATGCAAAGGGCGGAGTTTATCTACAGTTAATTTTTTATTAAACATGATGATAAAGAATCGTTGCATGATATCTATCCTTAAAAATGAAATAATTTAACAACATATATATATATATATATATATATACATCAATAGTTTAATAGATTCATTCAAATCGTAATATTCTGTCTTGTTTCTTAATCGTGTGGATCGTCTATTTAATTATTTTATAGTACATAGATCTTTAGTACATTCGGAATTCTGATAGCTTTTTCAAACTACGACGAGAATTTGTCTTTTGCATTTTAAAGATTAAACAAAACACATGACGTATGTTCTACGAGAGAAAAATCCAATTATTACCCTCTAAAATAGCTGTTTTGATCGTTCATTTCTTTGCTCTTCCCATTATCGGTTCTTATGTAGAAATTTGGTTTTATTGGTGCTAGTGTAAACATGAGACAATCTTCCTTCAAATGATGTAAAGTGTCTTCAATACTATTATAGCTATTTCTATTATGTCTCCAACAGTTAAAGGCGCCCTTCATACCATTGTTTTGAAGCACTGTCTTTTTCTGTTACGATCTGAACTTTTTTAGACATTTAATGGTGTACAGATTGCATATCTAAACAGGGTAGCCTTTTTCTTGTACACTAGTGAATTATGTTATACATAAACACCTACTTTGTACTGAATGGTTGTGTCAATTTGTTACTACATTTTTTTATTTGTGTCCACTTTTAAGGGCTTGGTTTAGTTTTGGGTGATGTTAAAAAAACAACGACAAATCCTTTCGAAGGAACAAATGAAATTAAATGTGTTAAATATTCCGAAAATAGAGGGAGATTTTCCTACCTAATTGAAAACCGTGTAGAGCATTGTGGCCTTTATGGTTTTTT
>MJUU01065736.1:16212-61097 GCA_002080025.1 Modiolus philippinarum
TAAATATGTCGGGCATTGCGGTCTCAATGATGTTTGTTAATGACTTGGAAATAATGAATCAAATACAGAATATTTACCAACATTTGACATTTGACATTATGGTTGTATATTATTAAACAACCGAGCATGGTTTGTAAGGCATTTAAAAGGGTGTGCAAACATTGTAAATACTTGTTCAACATTTGCTGTCGTTTAAGATCGTCGTAAATATGTCGGGCATTGCGGTCTCACTGATGTTTGTTAATAACTTGGAAATAATGAAACAAATACAGAATATTTACCAACATTTGACATTATGGTTGTATATTATTAAACAATCGAGCATGGTTTGTAGGGCATTTCAAAGGGTGTGCAAACATTGTAAATACTTGTCCAACATTTGCTGTCATTTAGGACCGTCATAAATATGTCGGGCATTGCGGTCTCAATGGTGTTTGTTAATGGAAGTAAATATTTATGGAAATCTACAATATTTACGTACATTTAAAAATGTTAACAAATATTTCCAAATAATTGACGGTTATTTGCAATGATTTACACTGAACGTAAATGGTAATAAATATATAACCATTTTTACAAACATTTGCGATGGTATTGCATTAAAATGCATATCATCAATATTTATAACCATGCCCGTATATGTATAGATATATTGCAAATATGACCGGTCATATTTACAACCCATTTGAGTCTATACACAAATATTTATAAAACGACCTTTTCATGTAGTGGGAGAATTTAATTAAAAACTATCGGCATTGGTTTTCTGCATATGGACGGACTATCATTTTAGGGATAATGTTTGTGTGATATTAAAATATTATATTCATATGTGCAGATACAAGGGTACATTTTTTTCTTTTCGAAAAGGGGGGGGGGGGCTTGAATTTTTTTTTTTATTTTCTGCTGCTATTGAAAGTTAGAGACCTACTAAATGACCCCGAGACAAAGAGTTTTAGTTAAAAAAAATGGGGAATTTCGGAAGCAATACTCAGTGGTTTATATTATTAATACTACCTTTTTGGAAATGTTAGTCTGTTCAATTAATATCTGTTATCATTATCACTTATCTTAAGTTTCATTTAGTGTTCTGAATATGTTTTGTACATGTACACATTGGCGGATCCAAGGGGGGGTCCGGGGGTTTGAACCCCCCTTTTTTGGACAATCATGTATTTTTTTAATGAATATCCTGATGTATTACTGAGAAAAAAACCTACAAAATTTTCGCGACTCGCTCCGCTCGGCGAAATTTTCTTTTATTTTCAAATCGGAACCCCCTCCCCCTTTTCAATTTGTCTGGATCCACGCCTGGTACATGTAATGATCTGTGAGCTGTCTTTGTATATCCATTTATTGTTCTGAAAAATAAAATAATTATACAAAAAAGATTTATATTAATATAAACATTAATGATTCCTTTACGTGATATATAGATTTTTGACCGTGACCTTGACCTCATTTTGAAAATCATGTATCAAGGGTACTGTTCAGTCACTGTTGCAATTGTCACTACAGAAGTTTTACGGCCGTTACAACGATTTGACAGACCGTTACAATGTTTCTTTTTCAGAAGTGGAAATAGATATCTTTGGACAGATCCAGAGTTTTATTACCGGACTGAATTAAACCGACAGTGACAAAACTGGACTTTTCACTAGCAGTGTGACGGGTGCCACGCGTGAAGCAGATCATGCTTACCATTCCGGAGCACCTGATTATACCTCAGTTTTTGTAGGGGTTTACAAGTTGCTAGTGCTTTGGTTATGTGGCGCTCTAGTTCATTTTTGTTCCATTGTTTTGTCTTTGTCATACTATCTAATTTCGTGATGGATATGAATTGCCGTGATTTAGGATTTTTCATTTTAGAAATTCCCCTTTCCTCGTTCTTGCTGTGGTATTCGTTTGCCGATGTACTTTCTGAATCGGTTTCTAAGTTCATCCAATAGCAAGGTCTGAATAAATGAATATTCCTTTATTATGTGAGAAAAATATATATATACAATTCTTTACAATTTTGTTTATAACCAACTGATATTCTACATTTTAATGATTTACGAACGACTAAAAAAGATATTTCCCATATACTAGGTCTACTAGGTAATTTGAAAGTGGTTTGCAAGTCGGATTGTCCATGGCCACCTCACATTGAAATCAAGATTTCCGGAAGATTCACTGTATTGTGTTTTAACCTAGAACATGTACTTCAGTGTATAAAAATCTTTCTTTGGTATCTTTGAAGTTCAATTAGCCGATAAAATACAAGTCTAAATAAGATAAATGGCTATCTTCCACGTCTAATGCTGATCTCCTAAACTGTTAATTGGATATGTCAACGAAACACCAGTTTCATTACTCTTGTACTTAAGTAATGAAATAACGTCTGTGTATAATACCAAAGTAATTAAATCAAACAAAAATAGAAAGGGCAATAAAGGCAATCAAGCACGTCTTTTACTGGCATAATTCCTTTAATAGTTCCACTATTGAAGAGGATTCTGTCTCATATAATAACAAAATACCGATTGAAGTTACTGTAAATTTAGTTTCTGCATATGACCACTTATGTCTCTTCAATGCAGATCGAATCAAAGTATTTGGAAGATAAAAATCAAAAACGTATAAAATCTGACAGAACACAAACAAAGGAATATTTGTGCTTACTTCCTGCAAAGTCTCTTTTTCTCTCTTATAGTTCTAGATACCAGTGACCTTGCTTACATTTTGTGTACAACGACAACAACAAAAAAGTATGGAACACCAATTTAACAATGATTTTTACCAAATATTTTTTTTCCATTTTTTTTTTCATTTTCTCAGCATTGTATAATAAATTACTACTATACATCTTGTTTCTATTTTTATCATTGAAATACTTTTTTTATTTTTTCAGCTATTTGGTATTCCTAATAATGTTAATTAAATTCCGGATTTCGATAATTCATTATTAGAAATATTTTAAAGGTGTTTTAGGTTTTTTTCTTTTTATTACAATTGCTTATTTTTGTTGTGTACCGAATTTATCGCTTTTGATTGGTTGTAAGTGTTTTCCACGACACAGATGACTCGATGGAAAATCGATACTGCATGTCATGTCTCATTAGATACGTCGAATTCAAAAATATCTCGGAGTAATTCATATAATGGAACAACGAAAACTGAAAGGATATTATGATATTATCTGAGTTTATTCATTATTATACTCCGCTAAACGTATATAATAATCATGGTGACCGTTCGTTCGTCCATCCGTTCATTATTGCGTCCGTCAAACGGGTTGTTTCCTTACACTATTTCATTCATATTCTCTACAATGGATGTGTAATTGAATGTAAGGTTACATTTAACACATTCCATTCAGACCAAACTCGTTCTTTTTTTTTTTTACTGTTCATATTTATTATTTGTTTTCTGTCAGGTTTTATAGTTTTTGGGAGATTCACAGGGACTTGCTCCCGGCCTAGAAAAGAATGTTTACTATCAAATATGAATCTCGGAGAAAAAAATACAAGGGAAATCCTATGCCCGATACCCCGCTTGCTTCATTTTTAATTTTCTCAAAAAAAATAGCCAAAACTTTAAATTCTGTCTTTTGAATTCTCTTCCCCAATGATTTTCTAAACAGAAACCCCATTTTATATCGTAGGAAAGCCCCACATCATTCTTACCTCGATTCGTTTACTCTAATTTGATATTTATCACAGTTCATGGCACTTAAATGTGAAACTACCATGACCTTCACATTCTAAATTTAAATCATTCACGTGGGACTCTCGGGACTTTTCATTCAGTCGACGATAATTAAAAAAGGCGCGTTAGTGCAGGAGACTACATTCGATACATGGGTTTTATTGCCAACTGTTGTAAAGAGGTACAGATTTGTCTTTCTTCTTTGAATCTGTCGCATCCTTTCCGCAGAATAAACATCAAAATTGGCCTTTGATCGTAATTGAGGAATATTTGTGTTTACTTCTTGCAAAATCTGTTTTTATCTCTTATATTTCTTGATGTCATTTTGTTCTGCATACTTGATGGACAAAATTACCCTCTTACTTCAAGATCATTGCCCCTTTCCTGGCTAGCTCGAATGATCCCAAGACAACCTTTCTCTCGCAATTTGACCATTGATGTAGTATTGTCATCTTTTAGGCATAAACACACTTGTCCATGGTGAAACAGTTGCTGAAATTAAAAATACATAAGTTTTAAAAATTTGAATGAAGATGTTGATTTTCAGACAATACAAAAACAATAAAATTTGCATTCGTATTCAGTATTATTCGGAACATTAAATAACCAGACACCGAAGTAACTGTAAACTTAGTTTCTGCAGATGGCCATTTCAAAAACTTACCTCTTTTCAGTGCGCATAGAATTAAAATAATCGGAGGACCAACAGCAAAACAATGTTGTAGGATCATCGGGTGCTCCGAAAATATGGATGTGAAATTCCTTTGTAAATGTTTTATTCCTACCATTGAGTCTATTGTGTACGTCACAACTCTTAATCCTAAAACAGTACCAAGCTTAAGATTTGAATATAGTCAATTAAACGATAATTTCCTAAAAGGAATAAACTTGGTTTTAAACTAAGGACTTCATTGTAATAATAAAATTGACCCAGTCTCTTACTAACTTATCATGAAATTCTACTTCTGAGTGAATTGGATCTATACTGTATACTTAATATTCCTCTAAAACCGTTAAAACCATTCAATTGCATTTCATTAATGCCGTGGTAATTTTTAGATAAAAAAAACGAGATTTCAACATAAAGGGAAGTTTTATTCAAACTAGACGAAATATCAGGGTCAATATCTCCAGATGATTATATGATTTCAACTTACTATCTTGTTGATGTACCCTTTTATGAACTTCGTAGGAAAGAATAATGAATTTGAAAAAAAATATCGCTGCTTCGTAATATTTGATTTAATCTTCTAAATCTTTCTTAAAGAGTTGTTTAAATTGCCGCATATCAATAAATGTTCCTTGCAGAGCGGCTATTATTCAGCGGATTTCAATTTCATTATATAATTAATAGCTTATTTCGATATGTCCCTTTGTTCCGAGATTGTCCTATGCTCTTAACTTCCACGATATAATCTGTTTTACCACTATAAAATACATTAAAGTGTAATGTAAACAAGGCTACAAACTCAATTTTGTTTCTTTTGANTATTTTTCATGTTATAAAGTAGTATAACCCAAAACATAATGTTGTCTGATTAATTTGTATATTTATCATTCAAGCTAATTAAAATCTTATTGTGAACATTCACAAAGTGAATTATTGTTTTAATAATTATACGTCTCTGAAAACCCAAAGATCAGAACATCTCTGCAATCTTAAAACAACAGAGTACCGGCATAACGACATCATGTAGGTTACAATACACCATTAGTTTTCCCATAGGCGACAATAGTAACGAATCCTGCTCCGCGGAATTTGTCAAAAGAGTTTGGGCTCCAAATCGTTATTATTGTGAAAGTACGTCATCCGACAAAACTTTATGCTAGAAAAAAACAGGGACATCCAGCAGCTTCTCTTACAGTAAATTTCGGTTTTTAGTGACAACCGTCAATCTCGCAAAAAAATCCAACAAAAAATTGCGACTGAAATAAAAATTCCCTTATAAGGCAGGACAAGAATAAAAATATTATGTTAGTTCCAAAACATTACCAAGTCAATGTAGTCTCAGACAAAAAATAAAATTCAAGTATATTTACAACCAATCACAGGCTGCCATGATTTTAAATCTGTATTGCACGTTATCTACATTAAATGGGCGCGCCCATACCGTCTAATGTTGCTTTATAACCTGAAATAGTCTAGTGATTCAATCCAACTGTCCAAGTGACTGACCACACAAAACAGAAGGAAAAATAACTATCAAAGATTCAATGGTTATTTGATTTGACTGCGTTGTTGAGTTTCGAAATGTATATATGTATTGTATATTGGGCAAACATACAATCAATCTCCCTGACAACTGATATATATTGATATAATTGCATATAATTGGATGGGCAGTTGAGGATTAAACAAAATATTATGCACAAGAGAAAAAAAAGGTAAAATGGTAATTAAACTAGAGGCTCTCAAGAGCCTGTATAGCTAACCTGGTTCATGACTGACATAAACTGCAGCCCAAATTACCTCAATGTTAAAATGTCTCATTTCTTCTAGATGTTTGAACATGTTTTCCCATACGGTCCACTGTTAAACTATGTTCACCGCTAGCTGCCATCTTGGATGAGGTGAAGACTTCTCTTTTAAAGAAGACCACTAAAGTTCTGTTGTGACCAAGTTTGATTCCAACTGACCAAGTAGTTTCAGGAAGAAGGTCTTTGAATGTGTTTTCCCCATACGGTTCAATGTTTAGCTATGTTCCCCACTGGCAGCCATCTTGGAATAGATGTAGACTTACCAGACACATTCTTCAATGATGACCAACTGACAGTTATCACCAAGTATGGTTCCAATTGGGCAAGTAGATTCAGTGGTTTCCATGGTATTTGAAAGCTCCACTATCCATTACAACCCATTTCAGACCACTCCTTCAAAAAAAAAATTGGGCAGGGGTTCCCCTTATTATCAAGGTAATACATATTGCTGAAATCAAAACATTCCAAGTCCCCCTTTTAAAAAAAATTCAACAGGGGTTCCCCTTATAATCTAGTTTATAAATTTCCGAAACTGTGAAGAAATATATGTAGTGGAAAACATATTTTTTCAAAGATTCAATGTTCTGCTTTGGTTTCTGTGTCAACTGAAAACTCCATCATCAACTACAACCCGGTTCAGACCACCATTCAAAAAAAATTTGGGCAGGGGTTCCCCTTATCATCTAGGCAATTAATATTGCTAGAACCAATAATTAATCTTTGAGTTTCAGGAAATTTACAAAAAATCAGAATACACATATGTATTTTTTTCATTTAAGATTTTATTTTGACTGGACATTGCAGAAGACTTTTAGAAATATTGAAAACTTCTTCAAATTAAATGTATTACCTCCCTTTTTTTAATTTTGACTTTTCATTATATCTAATTTCTAAGTTAATGGCACCCGAAAAAAGGGTGTTGTTGTACATAATTAGAACTATTAAATGAATTGAACATGTTCTAGTAATACAAAGAGTACTTTTATATGAACAATAAATCTTTTTTAGCTATTTTTGTTATTCAAATAATACGAAAACATTTAATTTTAGGCTTTATTTCCGATCTTAATGAAATGTTTTGTTCTATTTTTAGAAATTGTGACCTTCATTTTAGTCTCACAAACCTCAAAATCATTAGAGTTCCTCCTCTAATCATAAGTCATGTCTGTGCAAAGTTTCATTTAGATATGACATGTTGTTCTCAAGATATTATGCGGAAACCAACAGTTGACGCCCAGACACATGTACGCCCAGATACCATTAATCAATTTAAAAGTTCCACTTTGTCACAACTCGGCTAAAAATGTAGTCCTTGACATACTGAACATTTTTACATTCGAATCTTAACCTCTTTTTCAAATTGTTTTTCTTTAATATCAGGCAAAATGTATTATATTACGAAAATTTGACCAATAAAGGGCAATAACTCCTATATCTGTATTCAGATTTTCTTCAAAATTTCCAAGTGGGTAGAGCTTGTTGATATTTTTTTGCAATTTAAAGTTGACCTCTATCTGTGATAGTTTCTTTGATAAAAAATGAAAAAATAATAAAATTTTGAAAAATTATTAGAAAAGGGCAATAACTCCAAAATGGGTTATCAGAATCACAGGGCAGGTAAATCTTGTCATGCTGATCACTTTTACCCATGTCAGATTTTTTATATCTGTAACGGTTTTTGAATTATATGCAAAAAACAGCAGTTTACCCCTATGTGCTATTTTTAGTAACAGCAGCCATGTTGTTTAGTCCTTCGACTCATCGGATACAATTTTGAAACAGAATACACTGGTGGTGATTCAGGCCAAGAGTGGTTAAAATAGGTTCAGTGGTTTCAGAGGAGAAGATTTTTGAAAGTTTACGACGGGTGGACGGACAACGGACGCCTAGTGATGGTAATAGCTCACCTGACCCTTCGGGTAAGGTGAGCTAAAAAAAACGAAGCACTGAATAAGATGTTTCTTTTCAAGTAAGACAATTGATGTCCGGTTTCTTTGATTTTCGCCTTTGGTTAATGTAAAATAATTTGACAATATTTTCACCAGTTGCTCCCTTTTTCTTTTTTTATCGAAGGCTAGTGTGGATTTTAAATGTCGTTAACACTATAACACGAATATGGTCTTCACAGTATAACCAAATGCACAAATAATAAAAGTAAAGAAAGCCCTCTCTCGACATTTAAAAACTCAAACATCCATGAAAACTAGGTGCGTAGCCTATTAACATTTTGAGTGTATTGTCTTCTTCAATGTTCTTTCCGTTAATAGTATAAATTCTTAGCTTTAGGAAAATCTGGTCAAAGCTGAGTAATTATCGTTAGTTTATGTACTTTTCCACATTATTCTTTTGGAATTATGGCTTTCCAGTTTGTATACAATTTGTCTTAACTTCCTTTTACAAAGATGTTAGCTACTTCATTGGAAAAATATATGATTTCTCATAAACGTGGTTTTTTTTATTTAAACATTTTTTTTGCAAGAAAAATTCTAAAAGGAAGTAATTGAAGTGAAGAAAAATCACAGGTTGCCGATCTCGTGTATGAGATGTAGTGATAAAAATGTAGAGAGGATTGCACTGCTTGGAGGAATATTTCATAGGTATAACAAAAGCGGGCTTAATCGTGAATTAATGTGACAACATTAATAGTTTTTATTCAACATTTGTAAGATTGCTCATCAAAACATATGAATAAAACAACACCGAAATTGCTGTAAAATGCTTTCTGCACATTGCCTGTTCGACAACTTATGTCTCCTCAGTGCAGATAAAACCAAACCATTGAAAGCCTAGAAATTGAAAGATGTATTAAAGCTGATAGAGAAGAAACAGACCCATTCACGATAACTGTGGTCCTGAATTAGGCACATGCGCTCATATGCCTTTGAGTGGGTACAATGCGACGTCATAGTATACGTGACGTCTTGATTAATTGTCCTACGACATCATTTTTGCGGGAATTGTTTTTATTTTCCACTCAAAATCGCAGGACCGCAGTTATCGTGAAAGGGTCTATAATCAAAGAGATCTAAAATGAAAGCCAAAAAATCAGCTAAGGACAGAACTTTGCATGACGGAGAAAACTTATTATTTTTAAAACAAAATTTACTAACCTAGATATTGTACGTTTCCAAATAAAATCAGGTTTTCGGGCCAGCACCAAAGTATATGGACGACTGGGTTGGTGAATACTTTCTTGGACTAACACTCCTCCAGCAGTCGCATTGACCCAGAGGTATATTTATGTAATAAATTAAACAATACCGATGTTACTGTAAATTTGCTTACTGCATATAGCCATTTCGACAACTTATGTCTCTTCAGTGCAGATAAAACCAAACCATTGGAAGCCAAGAAATCGAGGGAAAGATCTAAAATGAAAGCTTAAATCAGCTAGGGACAGAGTTTTGCCTGAGGGAGATACTACTTGTTTTATTCTTAACAAAAATTTACTAATCTAGATATTGTACCTTTCCAAATAAAATCCGTTTTCGGGCCAGAATCGAAGTACTGGGTTGGTGAAGACCCTGGGGGACTAACAGTCCACCAGCAGTGGTATCGACCCATAGGTAATAAATAGAATAATACAGAAGTTACTTTAAACTTGATTTCTGAATAGTTATTAAAACATTTGGAGGTCCGTCAGCTAAAGATTATAATGATGTTAAATTTATAAATCAGAGGAGTTCGAAAATCTTAAAGATACACCATTACAGGACAAGCAAACATCCTAATTTTGGTTACAGCTTATGTCAGGGAAGCAAACAAAATGTCGGGAACTTTTTGACGTAACAAGCTGTATGATGAAAATCAGGATAATTTTTATGGAAATCTGAAAGGTATATAAATGGATGTCTTGTATTTGGACATGCATATATATAAGGATTTGTGTAATATGCATTTTTGGTGTCACAAATGAGTAGTGTATCACGTTACTTATGGGCCCATAAGGCCATTGTTAAAGTCCCCCACCCCAAACTTCCCACCGAAATTATCGATCGTCTTGGTTAATCAATTATCAGTTTTTTGAAAGCTAGTTCTGTTTGTAATAGCTGTCATTGCGTTTATTTGTATACAGACATGGATCAGAATATTTTAACCCGTCCTGTAGATATACTTTTAGTTGGGTTTGACGCTTTAAGCCCTACCCCTTCCCAGGTTTCCCTCTCATTTTGTATAATGTCTTCATCCCCGTCTTCTAGCGTCTTAAACGTAGAACATCGCAACGGTAGTGTAGCGGTGTGAAAGTTGTGGGACGCTGGAAGATATTTAAACTTATAATCCTAACGTAACCTTCGTGACTAACCTCCTAATTATACCTAAAACCTAACCCTAACCCAGGTCTTTATATTTAAGAAACTCATTATCTTCATTTTTATGTTGTTCCAAAATTACTCCGGAAGCTCTTTAAATGTATTTCCTAAGCTTGGACGTGCTTTTCTATCATCAGAAGTCCATTATTAGACTTCTGCTATTATTTATTTGTTGTCTACCCTTGTATGTGCTACACCATTAACCCCAAACCATTGTGTTGTTTTTCTATTGATTTGTTTCCCTGTTCTGTCTTGTTTTGCTTTGGCTTTTTTCCAAACCATAACTGTAACCTCCTTTTTGTGTCTGTATATATACTTCTCCATTGTTATTTTGGGTTTCTTCTTTGTTTCTCTGAGGGAATGTCCTTTCTGATACTAATTAAATAATCAACTAATGAAACTACACATATTTTTTCCATGGCATAAAGCAGTCATGGGTGAGGGAATGGGGACTGGGAGGTTCCTAAAAATATGAAAAAAATATTTTAAAAATGAATAAAAATGTCTTACTATTATCTTTTCTTTCCTCCTCCTCTCCCTTTAAGGCCCAAATCCTCCCATCCTCTTAAATTCCCGAGATAAGCACACGAGTAGCGAAATGAGCACGCTAGCAGTGAAAACGAGTAGCATGAGCAGCGAAATGAGCACATGGGCTTACCCTTCAACGGCTAATTTATAGCGTTTCCCACAAGATACAAGACACTTGTCACCACCACCACTTACCGCTGAATTCCCGAGATGAGCACGCGAGCAGCGAAATGAGCACGCAAGCAGTTAAAACGAGCAGTGTAAGCAGCGGAATGAGCACGTGAGCATGCCTTTAATCGGCGAATTTATAGCTTTTCCTACCACAAGATAGAAGGCACTTGGTACTACCACCACTTACAGCTGAATTTCCGAGATGAACACGTGAACAGCACGAGCAGCGAAATGAGCACGCGAGCAGTGAAACAGAGCAGCTTGAGCAGCGAAATGAGCAAATGGGCATACCCTTAAACAGCGAATTTGTCGCTTTTTCCCACCGCACAACGACTGTAGCAGCAGCAACAGCAGCAGCAATTTCCCGCAGATGAGCATGCAAGCATACTCGTAAACAGCGAATATGTAACATTTCCCATCGCACAGTGGCTGCAGCAATAGCAACAACAATATTCCCAACCAGAGCAAGCGAGCAGTGAAACGAGCACACGAGCAGCGAAGTAAGCACACGAGTAGTGAAATGAGCACGCAAGCAGCGACATTCCTAATCAGGCCGTATTTAAAGCTTTGTTTTGTTTTCGAATCTAGAGAGAGAGAGAGGAAGATGTCGATAATGTATCACTGCAACCTTTGTAAATACACGACCAATCGTCACTTCAATCTGTTCGCCACAAGAATCAAAAACACGACATGGAAGATACTTCGCCAAATGAATCGGAGACAGAGTCCAACGTATCAGAGGAAAGCAATAAATCTGCATATAACAACGAAGAAAGTAACGACTCTAATACGTCAGAAGAGTTCACAGACGAAAGTACTGACGATGAAGATGACCAAGAGTCTCCAAGGAAGCTGATCGTGACTCGAGCTAGAAACCAGAGGAAGAAGAAGAAGAGTTGATGGAAGAAGGAAACGACTCGAAAAAGGCTCGTTTAGCCGCATATGAAGACATAGTAAATTTTTTGGAGATCATATGAGAAAACAATTCCTGGAAACCGTGTTCTGGATGCAGGATTCCACAAAGATCCAATTCACAAAAAGATCAGAGATACAGCCAAACGTTTAAGAGATGAAGAAGATAATAAGTTACTAAAGCCTTCTAACACTAGACGAACGAACGCCGAACGTATAAAAATAAATTATATCCGTTCGCGATCGTCTCCGTTCATATACGTTTGTCGTCCGTTCTTTATCGGGTGAACACGGTACAAGTACGGTAATGTCCGTTTTGAACGGTGAAAAATTTTGAACATGTTCAAAACTTGGAACGGACATATACCGCACATAATGTGCGGTGAATGTACGGTAGGTTTACGTTTTGTTCGGTTGTCATGCGTTGTATATACGTTATTCATTCGGTACTTGTCCGTCTTGCATCCGTTCATGTACGGTAGATTAAATTGGTGAAACGGACCTTTACCGAAGAGATAAGGCATAAACCGTTCGAGTCCTGGGCTAACAGCGGAAACCAACCGGACGAGCACCGACTAAAATGAATTTATAAAAATATATGTTGTGCAACGGCCAAAATTAACATTAAAAAATAAGAATCGTCAAAGTAGACCACAATTAAAAGATAATAAGCACAAACTATAAAAAAGATAAGAACAGAAAGAAACGCCCGAATTTCCGACCTTATGGTTTCAACTGTGAGACAACCGGACGGAAAACCAAAATTATGGTCCTGGCAGAACGAGAGAATCTTGAACCACTGAAGAATAACAGAATTTATTTGTTGGCCCCCTAGTTGGAGGCCATTAGGCCGATAATTTGAGCCATTCTTTCTGTTCCTTTTTCTGTTTTTAGCCAGTCTTTTATTATTTTTACTTTGTATATTTTATGCTTTTTAACCTTTTAAAATGTGGCCTACTTTAACCATTTTTATTTTGCTTAAAAAGAATTTACAACGATTGCTTATTATGGGATCATCCAGTAGAAGGTGCTATACACTACCCTTTTAAAGTTTATTCTTTAATTTATAATTGCAAGACTTATGCAGCGTTTGTTTATTTGTATTTATATTGTAAGATTTTTCTAAAATATACCCAAAACATCAAAATTAAAAAAAATGTCCATTTTCTCGCCGTTTAGAATTTTCGCCTTGTGTCGTTAGTGAAGAAGGTTATCTGTGACCCGACAGTTCTGGTCTTAGGTCATTCATTTGCTTTTTTCTATTCGGTGACATTTTGGGAAAATGAATATCATTGATCAAGCAATTACCTGTGTAAAATAAGTTGTTGAGCGGTCAGAAGACACATGTTTATGGTATCAAACCACCAATTCAACCAATCAGAGTTGAAACATATGAGAAAATAGACCCTTTGAGTCTAAAAATAGACTTTGTATTCTAGCACCTTTAAAACTGTTCGAGGGAATTTAATGAATGATACACCAATTTAAACATTGATATATTAGGTTTATTTCAAGACCAAGGTCAATTGACCAGCTGCAATTTTAGATCACTTAAAGGAGGGGAATTCCCAATGACTATTTTTGCGCAATGTTTTGACGTCGTGGTACGTATTTATAGGTGGCTTTTCCCGACACACTGGGAATCTCCTAGAAGGCTTTAAACGTATGATGAAAATTTGATAAAATGTAGTGCAGGTATGTGCATTTCACGACAGGTATGGTCTTTGGAAGGTTAAACTTGAGATAATTTGTCCAAGGAGGTTTGAAAATTAAAAATTTAAGTTGAAAACGTGAAAGAAATGAATTGGTGGTTTCACACATTAATATAGCAAAGATAACAGGAAACGCTTACAATGGCCAAAAATTACAATCACATGCCACAATCTACTACGGAACTGCACAGAAAAAAACATCAACAACAAAAAACAAATAAAGACAAAAGACAAACGTAGACAACGATAAGAATTCGAGATAGCCTTTTTCATAATCGGTTGTTTTGTATAGTAACTATTCAAGTCCTTTTTACTCGGTGCTCGTACGGTATGTTTTCGTTAGCAATTTGTTTTATTCGTTATCTCTTCAACAAAAGTCCGTTTCACCAATTTAATCTACCGTATATGAATGGCTGCCAGACGGACAAGTACCGAATGAATAACGTACATACAACGCATGACAACCGAACAAAACGTAAACCTACCGTACATTCACCGGACATTTTGTGCGGTATATGTCCATTTCAAGTTTTGAACATGTTCAAAATTTTTCGCATTACAAAATTCACCGGATGAAGAACGGACGACAAAAAAAAAACGACAAACGTATATAGACGGAGGCGAACGCGAACGGATATATTTTTTTACGTTCGGCGTGCGTTCGTCTAGTGTAACAGGGGCTTTAAACATAAAGAACTGGGTTAGGGTTAGGTTTAGTTAGGGTCACGAAGCGGTACGTTAGGGATTATAAGTTTAATAGATGACTAAATATCTTCCATCGTCCCACCACTTTCACACCGCTACACTACCTGTGCGGTGTTCTACGTTGAAGACGCTGGAATACGGGGATGAAGACAATATACAAAATGAGAGGGATACCTGTGAAGGAGTAGGGCTTAAAGCGTAAAAACAAACTATAAATATATCTAAGGGACGGGATAAAATATCCTGATCCATGTCTGTATACAAATAAACGGAATAACACTTATTACAAACAAAACTAGCTTTCAAAAAACTGATAATTGATTACTCAAAGCGATCGATAATTTCGGAAGGAAGTTTTGGGAGGGAACTTTAACACTAGCCTTATTGGCCCAAAGTGACGTGATACACTACTCAAATGATCAGCATTTTTTAATTTGAATTTTGATGTTTTTTTTAAATTAATGAGAATTGCTTGAAAATATTATCTTTTACTTTCGAGAGCAAAATCGTTTATTACTTAGCCAAAGCCGTAAATTCTGCATTGCTGAATTCGTTATAACCGCAAATAATGACACGATTTTTTTAAAATTTGACGGCGACACGATATAAGAACGTCAGAATCGTGTTCAGAGCTAATTTCCTGGAGCATGTTGAACAAAAGTTTGGTTACTTTGCTTGGTTTTTTGCGCGGGCATTAAAACTAAGATTGATGGTTTCCATACAATAGATAGGCGGAGACTTTACTTGTTTATAGTATTCTAAGATTTGATCGGACAATATCTATTTCAGATTATTCATGTTGCATGACCTTGAATACAATTCACCGAATAATACACAAACTCAAAACACAGTTTACCTATAATCAATCATTTAATTAATACAACCTTCTGTAAAAATGTAAAAATAAGACTTTGACACATAAGATTAGAAGATATGTATTGGTTGTCAAAAAACAAAAAATACCGACTTATTTTATTAGGGAAACTGACAGTATGCAATTGTATAATTTTGGAGACTATAAATTTTAACTTTTCAAAATGCCAAATTTTAGAACAATGTCATATAGACCCCCTAGAGATCCAAATACTTTTTTTAGTCTAAAAAACCTTACATTTTGGAACTCCCAACATACCATAAACGTCAAAGAATAAAAAAAATTGACTACCCCCTCTTTTTGTAGATTTAACCAAAAAAGGAATTCTTTTGAAAATATATGTTTTGTATATGTATGCTGTCAACCCGCAAGGGTAAAAAATAGCATTAATAAACTTTATATAAAAGTTCCCATAAAAAGCACCAATTTATTCATAAACTAAAAAAGGCATTTTTATTTTCCATCATAAATTTATTTATATATATGTTACAGTGAATTTGTAAAATTAGAGAATTGGTAAAATCCAAAAAAATTCAGGGATTTTGTAAAATCACTAAATTGGTCAGTGGGTTTGTAAATTTTTAGACCAGGGATTTTACAAAATCACTGAAAAAATCAATCATTATTTTACTGATTCCCTGGACATATTAAGGGAATTTGTAAAATAGTTTGCAGATATAACAAACAATATGTATAAATGTGAACCACATTAAGAGCTAACTTTAGATAAAAACATTTACGTTTCAATATTTGTATTTCATATAACTGAACTTTTTAATTATTCAGAGTATTTTAAAATTCAATGCAATATATGGCACTGGTAAAAAATGTAATAAAATGAGAGGAGTGTTTTCTTTTGAATACTTCTTCAATCAAGGAAGAAAGTTAAAACTAAGAGCATAAATCCAACAGATAGAGGACTATTTTTATCTTGTTCAAAAATTTGAACTTAGGTCATTTCACACTGCAAACCATAGTTTAGGCTATAATAAAAATATCCCAGATTCTCATCACCTCCTGTCCAAATTTTTTCAACCTACTCCGAAAAATGTTATTGATTTTTGCCAAATTCTAGTCATTTTCTTAGGTGAACAAAATATTTTTATTTCTCTACAGAATGATTATGTCTGGGTTTCAAATTGCATTTGTTACATAAATTGTAAAATATTAGGTTATTTTGTCCAAATTTACAAGAAAGTTAAATTTTGAAGTCATGATTGTAATTACTTTCATAGGTTAGGAATGGCAATCCATTAATAATTTTGAATTGTTTTAAATAATCTATTTTTTTAAACAATTGGTAAGACTATTGCCTAGTAAATAAATGATTAAGCTGAACAACATCCAGATGTTTATTGTGCAAATTGCAATGAAATGAGTTGAGAAATTGCTTCCCAATATTTTTTAAATGCAGTTTTATATGAATTACAGTACAGGGTAGAAATCTTGGCGTGCGAATACTTTTGTGCAAGATCTGGTTATTTATTTCAGTGTCATATAACTGTAAAAATTAATTTCCTTTGCTTATTTATTTAATACATCAACATCGTTCCCGAAAAATTTAACATTGAATTTCCAATTAATCAGTGGTTTTGTAAAATTCCTAACAATATTTTGAGGGATTTTACAAAATCCCTGACAATTTCAGTGATTTTACAAATTCACTGTAACATATACATGTATAATTTATATTTTCTACATGTAATATGTATTATGTGTATGTGAATTACTTGGTGAGATCTATTCAGGGTCATGTAACACATGATAGATTAATGTCAAAAGATTTGCCCATTCAAATCTAAGAATTCTGTAAACAAATAAAGTCTCCGCCTATCTATTGTATGGAAACCATAAATATTAGTTTTAACGCCTGAGCAAACAAAGCAAGCAAGGTAACCAAACTTTTGTTCACCATGCTCCAGGAAATTAGCTCTAATATTTCTGAATTTTACAAACTTGTTCTTTCATGCACCAAAGTTCAATTTACATTTTCCCTCTTCTCTCATTGTCTTATATTTAATTCGTTTACTGGCAACATATGTTTTATATATAATCTCAAAGTATGTTATACGAACTGATAACAACGAGTAAGAAGAGATACAATAAAAAACCTTAATCAGTTTTGTTTTGTGGTTTATAGAATTTCTAAGAAAGTAACAATTATCTGAGAATATGAAAATATGACAGGAACTTTTACGTAGCTATAAAATAAAAACTAAACACATTCATCATGGCTTTCCAACAATAAAGTTATACTTAAAATATTTTTATTAAAAAGTTTTCTGTATTTAGTGGGCGAAATTGATTTTAAAAAAGACATTTAATATGGTTTATCCTCATTTATCTTCTTTCAGTAACCACAAACTACTAACAGATACTTATTGCTTTTGTCGCCAGATTTTTTTTATTTGACCCACTCTTTCTGTACTTGAATATAGTACTTGTTTGTTATTCATATCATATTTCATCTACAAACCGTTCTCGAAACATTTATAAAACAAGCTAGAAACACAAGACAGATGCATGCCTGTCCTAATTCACAAAAACGTGATTATTCATTTTATATTAGTGCTAAAAGGGTATTACGTTGAAAAACACAACCATTACCAATAATAGGTAATTTGTAATCAAATTTGATGGAATCTTTGACAACTTTAAGGTTATGAAAAAAGAATTTAATCTACCAGCTGTCAGAGACTGTGTGTTGATTTATTGTAAATGTCTTGTTTGATTGTGTGTTCTGTAATTTTCTTGATAGCCCTATTAGCAGTGTGACAATAACACTGTCATTCCTGGCTTAAAACCTAAATATTTAGTATTTAATGGAAAGTTGTGTCTGTCTGTAAAAACAATCTGCACTGGACTAAGGATTTTTTTCTTTCGAATATTTATACCAAAATGTTTTCAGATATCTTGCATTTATCCGGTTTTTGCATAATCTAGGGAAAAATTCCGAAGCCGCCCTCATCTAAATCATTAAACTATTTTCAATTTTGACAATTTTACATTGACCATAGGGTAGTGGTATAAATCAGACATAACCGTTTGAGCTGACATAATTCTTTGCCAAGACAGAATATAACTAGAAAACTGAGGGCATAGCCAACTGATATATACCCTGCGCTTCCTCTATTTTAGAAATGTATAATTAGCAAATAAAAAGCAAATCTTTGTTCAGATTAAAAAAAACGAAGAAACAAGGGAAGTGACGACCACAAAAATCGGAGTCCAAAGGCATGGAAAAAACGGCAACAGAGAAAAACAACGACAAAACAAGGACGTGAGATAGCTCATACATGTAAGAACAAAATAAAAAACCTATTTCTGTGAGTATATGCCATCTTAACTTTTGACCTATTGAGCCCATAATTCGACTCTAATGTTGTCTTCTGTCTTGATTTCATCTTATTCCATAAAGGCATTCTAAAGTTATGCTCCGGAAACCAATTTTTGGACAAAATTTAATAACTAATATTAACTACTGAGCATAAAAGCGATAAATGTCCTCCTTTCCTCTAATGCTATCATATGCATAAGTTTCATGTAAATCAATAAAAAAAACATTCTGAAATTATACGCCCCGGAAACCGAATATTTGGATCAATTTTTTGTTTTTCGAGAGTACAAAAAATGTAATTGCGACGTTGACATACTGAGTCCCAAACATTATATGTCCACCCAGAGACATAAAAAAAAACAACAGGCCCTCAAGAGCCTGTATTGCTCACCTGTACCATGACTGACATAGAGAGATAATAGGGTTCCGAGTTAAAACTATGTTCCCTGCTGAGGCCCTTTTAATGAGATTTTCCCATACAGTCCAACGTTAAAACTATGTTCTTTGCTGGCAGCCATCTTGGATGAGGCACGGACCTGTCGGATACCTTTTTGAAAAGGACCATCTAAAGACCATTTCGACTAAGTTTGGTTCTAATTGGACTGGTAGTTTCTGAGAAGAAGATCTTTGAATGTATTTTCCATTGGGTCCAATGTTAAAACTATGTTCCCCGCTGGCGGCCATCTTGTTTGAGGTACGGACCTGCCGAATACCTTTTTTGGATGGGACCATTTAAGGATTATTGTGGCTAAGTTTGGTTTTAATTGGACTGGTACTTTCTGAGATCTTTAAATGTCTTTTCTATAGGGTCCAATATTACAACTATGTTCCCCGATGGCGGCCATCTTGGACGAGGTACGGACCTATCGGATATCTTTTTTGGATGGGACCATCTAAGGATCATTGTGGCTAATTTCGGTTTTAATTGGACTAGTAGATTCTGAGAGGAAGATCTTTGAATCTATTTTCCCATAGGGTCCATTATTTAAACTATGTTCTCCGCTGGCGGCCATCCTGGACGCGGTACGGACCTGCCGGATACCTTTTTCGGATGGGAACCATCTAAGGACAATTGTGGCTTAGTTTGATTATAATTGGACTGGTACTTTCTGAGAAGATCTTTGAATGTATTTTCCTATAAGAGTCCAATGTTAAAACTACGTTCCCCGCTGGCGGCTATCTTGGATGAGGTACGAACCTGCCGGATACCTGTTTTAAATGGGACCATCTAAGGATTATTGTGGCTAAGTTTGGTTTTAATTGGACAAGTAGTTTCTGAGAAGAAGATCGTTGAATGTATTTTCCCTTAGGGTCCAATGTTAAAACTATGTTCCCCACTGGCAACCATCTTGGATGAGGTACGAACCTGCCGAATACCTTTTTCGGATGGGAGTATCTAAGGACCATTGTTACTAAGTTTAATTATAATTTGGCCGGTAGTTTCTGAGATCTTTGAATGTATTTTCCCATAGGGTCCAATGTTAAAACTATATTCTCCGCTGGCGGCCATCTTGGATGAGGTACGGACCTGCCGGATACAATTTTTAAAGGGGACCACCCAAGGACTATTGTGACTAAGTTTGATTCCAATTGGCCAAGTGGTTTCAGAAGAGAAGATCTTTGAATAAAAAGTCTACAACGGACGGACGAGGGACGCCAAGTGATGGCAAAAGCTCACCCTGGCATAGCCAGGTGAGCTAAAAATGAAAGGATATGGAGTTACATGTGACAAAAACGCACACGATACATAGAAAACTCCAGTTTATCAAGGGCATGCCTTTTATTCCTGTCTATATCTTGATGTCGCCTGAGGATCTTCAACCAGAGGTGAACAATATTCAACATGTGACCTAGTGAGCCTTATTACCAATAGTGTCTGTGCCTACCTCATTTTTTATGCTTTTATCTACAAGTGTAAGTTTCATTCAGATTTAATTGATACAATTATTCTGAAGTTAGCCAGATCACTATTTGTTACCTTTACTTTGACATTTTGAGCTAAAATCGATACGTTACTTATTTTTTATGCTGTCATCTGTGTGAGTGTCCTTGAAATCTATAAGTTACTTCTAAAGTTATGCTCTGTTAGCCATTTCTGGTAGTATTTGTGACTTTGACCTACTATAAGTCTATAACGGCCTTATGAAGTTATGCTGTAGAAACAAGTTTTTGGGCTGAATGTGCAAAATCGATAAGTTTCTTCCTTACCTCTTACGCTGTCTTTTTCATGAGCGTCATACAAATCCAGTAAGACATTCTGAAGTTATTCTCCTGAAACCAATATTTGGATACATTTTTATTTTCATTAATCATTTTCGACTTTGACTTTTTACCTATATTTTTTTTTCTGAGCCCAAAATCAATAAGTCTACCTGAATTCTCAATCCATCATCTGTGTAAATTTCATTGAAGTCCACGAAGGAGAGTTATAGTTTTGCTCTGGAAACCCGGATCGTTAGATTGTATATCAAATGTCCTACCAAAGTTTGACAGTGCAACTCAGTTTTAGAAAGGAAAAGCTGTTTTTCAGAATTTGGCTTTTTAAATTCAATGGAATTTTAGTACCGGTATTTGATCCACAAAATTAAATATATGTATACATGTATTAATGAGCAAAAATACAGATTTCTCGATATGTGACAAAGGTGGTAATTCACCATCATTGCAAGCATCCAGTTCATGGTAATAACAGAGACAACGGCAAAACGGTCGATAAGTCAAGGGTTGAGATATCATAAATTGATAAAAACATTCTCTAAATTTTATTATAGATACATTGGCTTATTAAGAAAATTTGGTTCTACATGCAGGGCTCTTATACATCAGGGCATTTCACATCCAAACTTCTATGGCAATATCATTGACAAAGCGCATAAATTCAAAAATTGTCCTTCAAAACTTATTAATCCGTTGAACAAACTTATTCATAAAGGATATAAATACAGCATTGTTGTTAAATCGTTACTTCTGTTTTTTGTTGGCAAAAATATTGATCATCTCCTAAATGCTTTACACCATAACTAAATTTAAACAATTTTTCATATTGGCATTATTTGGCATTGCACAATATCATGTTCTTCTTTCATAATTGATGACGTTGTTATGCCAAATCTATTTAGAAGTATTTCAATTGAAGTTTCATATGAAAGAAGGCTTGATGTCATAATCAACGGAAATTATGTTCTTAGCTAGCTGTCAGTAACTGCGAGCATTTGTCCGGACAGTACCTGTGTGTATTGTCTTCATGTTTTATGTACTTCATTGTAAGGGTACTCGTCTTGATAAGTTGGACTTTTTTCTAGTTTGAGTTTTACTGTGAGTCTTTTTGTGTATTTATTTTTTAGCCATTCACCACACATAGGGGAGGGTTTGGATCCAAGAAAACGAGTTTAACCCCACCGCAATTTTTGCGCCTGTCCCAAGTCAGGAATATGTTGGTGATTGGCTTGTCCGTGTCTCCTTATAAAATTTTAGTTTCTTGATATTTGGGTTATTGGATGTGGTTTGTTTCCATAGATTTATCCACTTTTTTTACCCTTTTGGGGCCATTTAGGGCTTGCTTTATGGTGTGAGGTTACTCACTGTGTTGAAGACCGTGTGGTGACCCCTAGATGCTTTGTTTGGGTCGTTTTAACCTGGATATGGGATGTTGTCTCCTTGACATTTGCCCCATTTCCTTTCTTTTTCATAGTTAAGTTATAATTCTATAATTCAACGGAAAGAACCTTAGTGAAGACTATACTTTAAGTTCTTACGTTTTAAAGAAAATCCAACATGTTCATTTTTCTTTTTAAGGTAAAGTAAGTGAGAACCGAACCGTCAGTTCAAGGACCATGGCAACATCGGAAACAACAAATAAACAGATACACAACATGAGTACGGCAATGAAAAGAAAAATGAAGACACACACAAAAATGAACAACACGAACCCAATAAAAAAGCATGGTTGAGATCAGGTGCACCGGTAGAGTAAGCATTCCCTGCTTCTTATAAGACATCCGCTGTGTTGAACATGTCAAATTCGATAGTTAGGTCAAATCCGGAAGAGGAAACAACAATTAATATTTAAAGGGAAAGATCTGTTGTCATCTAGGAAACAGATATCACATAGCAGTCCACAAGATGGTGATGTCGACCGTAAAACTTCTGGGATGACTTCATGTTCTGGGTAACATACCCTTGTTTAAGTAGCTTATTTGTGAGCAACCGGGCTCTATCAAGGAAGTCACTGTGTCGACCGCAGGCCCGTGAAAAGCGAATGAGCTGGGAGATGTAAACTCCGTATGTCAGCGCTGTTGGGATATTGATACAAAGAAAAGGTAAGTTGACTATTGGAAAAGTGAAGTCGTGGCATTTGTCGTACAGCTTAGTTTGAAGTCTACTTCTGTTGTCAATTTCATGATGAAGGTCAAGGAATGAGGCCAATGTGGAAGTGTCCGTAGCATCCTTAATTTCGAGCTGTTTTGGATAGATCAGATTAAGAAAATCACCAAAGCGAGGGTTGTTTAGTGACAAAATATCTTTTTATGGTAGCTAAAATTGAAGAATTGGGCCAGGTTTTTCATCTTTATTTTGAAGAAGCCCTTCGATGAATTCAGACTTATAAGAGTGGAAAAATAGATCGGAGAGATGTACAGTTTATGCCCATTGGAATTTCGAGTCTGTTGAAAAACAAATCCTACAAACTGGAAAATTATATTTTCGATCAGAAACTCTAACATTTTAATCACTTGTTCAACTGTATATTTGTTCTCTGGTTCGGAGTCATTTTTTCAAAAAGTAAGCTTGTTCTCTACCAAAAGCAATGTACCTGTACCTTTATCTTCGTTCACCGTTCTTAGGAAAAAAAAATGTGAATAAAATCTTTCAGCCGAGATTTTCGTTGTTCATGAGGAATGGTAGTATGAAGTGTGGAAAAGTAGAAAGTTTAAATGCTGTTACAGTGTGATAATGATCTAGAGTTTAAGATGTCAAGTAGATCTTTTGAGTTTTTCAAAATCCACATTTCATTTACACCGCTTCTTGAAAAGCAAGTATCACAGTATTTTTGAAGGCCCTCTTTAACAGTTGTCAAGATGGAGGTTAGCAACTTAGCTATATTGTGTGGAACATTTGGCAGATCCAGCAATGTATCGTTCTTTGTATGCGCATTTATGTAGTTTTTGGTTCCCAGGACAAAGAGGGGAGATCTGTGTCTTCATCCTTGGTTGAAATTCCGACGGAAATCTCCTCCTTTGACAAAGTAGTAGCTGAATAAGTTTGATTGCCTTTGCAATTATCCATGCCTAAGACTATGTTGAGCTGTGTATTTATTAGACGAACCTACGTAACTGTGCAGTTGACTCAATATTCTTTCACAATTACCTCATTGTCACTGTGATATGTTGCCATTTTTGCCTTGCCAGCTTTTGGGTCACCATGCGTATTTTGCAATATTTCCCAATAAATTATACTAGTTTACAGGCGTATATTCAAAAACAGACAAGGTCAATAAAAATTCTCATGGTAAGCATGCATTGTATCAGTAATTGCACTCAGAGAGAAACATCAAAGCATATGCATTAAAGGAGTATTTGTACGCCACAACAAATGTGTGAAGACCCGAAATAGGAAACGACAAGGTTAAGGTCCAGAATAAGGAAAGAAGGCGCTGTGCAGTTCCGAAAGCGGGAACTGCAAGCTATAGTGTTCCGAGCTTGGAACACTCAAAACAAACCGAAATAAATGCTGTCAAAAACGGCTTTACTGCAGTACTATACTCATTCTCTCAAGATAATAACTCAATCATACCCTCAAAACAGCTATCATGTCGGTGAAGTAACTGCAAAATCCCTTTGAGATACAGAATGTATTGAATCATTTCAACTGTTCTTGATTAGCGGTTGCAACAATGATGGACGGACGATTCTTAGTCATAAACAGTATGCACTTTCGGGCGACATACAACGGGTTTCGGATAAGATTTTGATAGTTCCAATGCTTTGGCAAAAAACACAGAATCTACAGCCAAGAAATAGAAAAATCTAGAATAATCATAATAAAACAACAATATTACAAAAAAGATGCAACAAACGTGAAGATAGCATGACAAAGATACAACAAAATGGATCAGAACGTCACTAAACTAAGACCATAGTAGTGGGAACCACACTGAAAACTTGAGTTATCATCAGGTGCTCCGTGAGAGTAAGCGTAATGTGCTTTACGCATGGCTTCCATCAGTGTTAATCTGTAAAAATTGTAAATAAACTGAAGGATCATGTTGATGCTGATTGGGAATTATGTAAAGTGAAAATTATTTTCTATCTTTGGGAAGCCACTCGTTTTTCGGTAAAATCAATATATTTATACTCACACCAGATTTTCCAGTAGGAAAAGTTTAGTACATGAATATTCTAATTTATCATGGGGAAAATCGCGAATATTAGATTTTCCTAGGGTATATATATATATTTTTTTTTCAGGGTTGGGGGACTCCTTCTATGGGTTGAGATCAGCATGAAACACTAAAACTAATTGAGAAAATAATTAATGTGTACAATTTTTTTGTAAAGATTGGAAATGATTCAGTGGTTTTCAGGGAGATGATGAGATTATCATCAGACAATGTAGGATGGACACAAGTTGATGGCAATAGCTAACACTGACTCTTTGATGATTCGTTCTACGATTACTGTCCACTAAATAAGGCGCTCTTTAAAATTCTGGGAATTTTGGTAATTGCAACCCCCACCATAGAGCATATTGTCATTTAAGTATAGAGTGGCATGCCGGTAATATAATAAATCATAATCCCAGCGAGATTTGACAGAATTCCACTGAGTTGCCAATCTCTTTGGCTTGCCTTCGATCATAACAACTTTAAAGTGAAAAAAGTTACAAAAATATGATAACGGAAATTAATGAATATCTGATTACCGGGTACCCTCATTTGGTAATATGTTCAAATTTAGCGACTCTTAAGACCTCTAGTCTTTGATTTTATTCGTATTTCTAATTGTTTACCTTATATATACAAAGAAAGGATATAGATTAAATGCACATGCGACAAAATCTCTACAAACTACAACATATAACGTTAGATAAAGGCAATATAAGTTGGTAGTCAGAATAACATTTGAAAATTTAAAAGATGCCAAAGAGTGAAAATATGAAAGTAAATCCATATGTGAAATTCTCTCAAGTACAAGAAAACTATTCCTGAAATATATAGAGAAAAAAGAAGGGAAACGGGGAATGTGTCAAAGAGACAACGACCCAAAGGGGAGTAATAACAACTCAAGCCACCATAAGATCTTCAATGAACGGTGAGAAAACCCCACACCCAACGGTAGATCGGAGTCGGCCACTGAATAAAAAGTAATCAAGTTCAGCGAAATAAACATCATCCTAGACTCCTATAGACATAAAGTAAACTAACTAGAAAAAAGACAAGACACACAAAGGCTTAATAAATTTCCTGACTTAGGACAGGCGCAAACCTGCTGTGGTGGGGTTCAACTAGTTTTATTGGGCCGAAACCTTCCCCCCTAGCCAATGTGATAAATAAAACAACAATAGTAACAACAGTGAAATTAAATTAGCAACAGGACTGAGTCAATTGTGAAAATTAAACTTTAACAACTAAATATACGGACATAAACATGAAATCACAAAAGACTACTAGCAATTGACAAATAGAATTATGTACCCTCAGTATACAGCTTACACCAAGATCCCTTCCTGTGAGGAGTTTAGCATAATGATTTCATGCATATACCAGAATACATAAACAGAAAAGACACACAACTGCTTAATAAATTTCCTGACTTAGGACAGGCGCAAACCTGCTGCGGCGGGGTTAAACTAGTTTTATTGGGCCCAAACCTTCCCCCTACAGCCAATGTGATAAATAAAAAAACAATCGTAACAACAGTAAAATTCAGTTGGCAACAGACTGGGTCAATTGTGAAAATTGGAACTGAAAGAACTAAATAAACGGACATAAACATGAAATCACAAGAGACTACTAGCAGTTAACTGACATGCCAGCTACAGACCCATTACCAACTGACAAAGTAAGTTATGTACCCCCTGTATACAGCTTCCACCAAGATCCCTTCCTGTGAGGAGTTTTGGAGAATGATTTCATACATATACCGGAATACATAACCTGTGTCCATGCAATACAGAATTTAGAAATTTAAAATGTGTTTAGTTAAAATGCAAAGACTCTATCAAAAAATCAATGTTAATACAAAAGAAGGCCAAACGTAATGACTTGACGACAAAACCGTAATTATAACCCTTATGAATTAGACGGTTTAAAGGTTTTATAAGTTTGTTGGGCGAGTTTAAGTATTTTTTACTCTTATGTAAAACATTACCGTAAAATAAGGGATTTGAAATACCAGCCTTGATTAGATGTTTACAGGTAGCATTGTATTTATGAACTAAGTCTTTATATCGATGATAAAATTTAGTTAAGGTTGTAACTAGTTTGTGATAACAGAAACCCTGATGTAATAATTTTTCAGTTATGAAAAGATTCCGTTCATTAAAATCGCAAACGTTATTACATACTCGGGGAAATCGAACAAGTTGAGATATGTAAACACCATATGATGGCGCTAATGGAAATCGCCACCAAAGAAAAATCGCCCCTTTTATCATAAATTTTAGTATTTAATTTACCATTCGTTATATCAAAATTGATGTCTAAGAACGGACAATGATGATTATCAGAGTTGGCTTTATTCAAAGTAAGTTCTTTAGGGTAGAGTATACATCACGTATTTAGAAGATGGCTAACAAAAGCTTTGCCTGTTCCCCAATCTTTAAACTGAATTGAAAAAAACGGCAGTAGAATACCGAAGGAACAAGGGAAGTGATTACGGAAATAAAAAAAAGACAACATTAAGAACTAAAGTGTGAAGTCCCATGCAAACCGGGATTGACATCAGGTCCTCCGGAAGGGTGAGCATGTCCTGCTCTACTTAGCGGAACCCGTCACACTATCAGTGAGGCAATCCAGGGTTGAGTCAAAACCGGTTATGTCAAATCTGTGAAAACGAAGAAATCAAGCTGAAAATGTCTGTTTTCATTTGGGACACAGACACTTAATATATGTCAATGATGTCATCATGATGGCCATAGAATGTCTGAAGGCATGAAAGTAGCAAAGGCTCAACAAATCCCTGACTTAGCTGCTTACAGTGATTTTTCTAGCGCTCGTCACTTTCGTATTTTACGAAACAGATTTCAAAATGACGAATGTTTTCTGAACCACTTTCGTCACTTAATTTTTTCATTGTTAACTTTTTCTCCTTAAAATATGAAGAAATTATATTCAGTGTCATACTAATGACAAGTTAACAACCCCAAGCCAATTAATTAATTGCAAAGGTGATGTTGTTACAGGTAAATTGCTAATCCGATAATATACAGGTAATTAATATACAGTACATGTGGTTGTCAAATCACAAATCGGGTACAATCATTAAATATAATTTAATTATCAGGAAGCCATGAAATGATAATATTTTAAGTTATTATTTTAATTTCAACAGAATATTTTGCCGGTCCTACTTTCATTTGTATCCCTAACATTCCGATTGCGCTTGCGCATAGATAAACGGCTTACAGGTGTACAAATAAATTACTACCAATATATAAGACCAATGTTTGTTAAGTATATCTCAGTCCTTAAATATATTTCCAACGAATTCTGTTGCTTTGTGCAGCCTTTCCAATTTTATTTTGATTGAAACACTGGTACATAGTCGTTTCCGACTTTGTTCAAAATAACAACTTCTTTGTGATTTCCTTTCAACTTTCATTTGGCCATTGAAGAGAATTCCAACTTAATTTTGAAGTAAAACATAACCACTGGTAATGAGCATGAAATTTTATTCCAAAGAATTTCTTACATAAGCTAAACACCAAAGCAGAAGACTAAATCATACGTTGCTATGATACACAGCATACGAAAAGAGCATCAAGGAAAAGGGGGAGGGAGATACTTGTACTTGTTTTAACCACAATTCGATTGAAAAATTCTCTTTATATTCCTAATCAATTTCATTCTATATATTTCTCTATCAAAAGTTGATTTTCAAATGAAAACTAGTTATTAGAAGGAGCTTATAAGTGTATAAAAAGATCTCAAAAGTTACATGATCTGAAATGTTCCTATATGTCTTCCCTTTTGTACTGTTTTAGTCTTTATCTTTAAAACATAGATAGAGCCTTAAAGAGTGACTGTCGCTCTCCGCAAAAGTGACTAAAGCTTTCAAAATCCTAGAATAAATATAGCAACTTTTGGACAGTGTTTTTGCTGTATTCAAAAAATCACTGTATAAACTACATGCTCGACAGTAACGAATCAAGTGTGAAATGTACACACCATAGGCTAGAGAGGTAGGTATATGACTGCTCCGAAAGGGAAAGTTCATAATTGGGAAGTAAAAAACATCTCGTTTGTCATAAAGCTTAGATTTCAAACGTCCATTTACGTCATCTATATCAGAAGATGTAAGTACGAAGCTGAAGTAGTTGTATCAGTAGTCTCTTTAATTCTAAGCTCACTGGGATAGATCTGGTGTAAATATTCCTTGAATTTTGGATTATTAAGAGAAAGTACATCGTCTTTGCAGCGGAAGCTGAAATTAAAGGACTGGGCTAAATGCTTTTGTTTTTGTGTTAAAACGAGAAAAGAAAAAGATCAGCTAAAAGTGGCGCGCAGTTAGTTCCAATGGGAATTGTCTGTTGAAATACGCGTCCTCAACAATTGACAAAAATATTGTCTATCGAAAATTCAAACATCTTGATTACGTCATTCTCAGTGTACATTTGTTTGACTCGGTGTGACTCTTTACAAAATAAGTTTTGTCCTTCCCTTCTACTAAATAAGTGTACCTGCGTTCTCTTTTTCAATTTCAGAAACATTGATGTTTACTATTTTCAATTTATTAATAAAGAGTAGAAAAATCAAAAGTTTGTATGCTATGGCAATGGGTGAGACGACTAGAGGAAAGCTGTTCAAGGAGATCTTTACAATTTCTTTAGAATCCACATCTGATTGACGCCGCTCTTGAAGTAGACTTTATCACAGTTACTTTAAAGCCCATATCTGACTGCGGTCAATAAAGTAGTAAGGAGCGTAGAAAGGGGTTTAGTGATGCATCTGCAAGACCCTGCAATGAATTTATGTTTGTACGGAGTCTTATGAAGTTTATAAACCCAGTAGATGTAAGGGAGCTGATTTTTGTTTTATCATCCGCTTTAATGCCAAAGGATGCTAAAACAGAGGTGTGATTTTCAATAATCTCTTCACTTGATAGTGTAATTGGAGTATAAGTTAGGTTTCCTGCTGAACTAAAAATCCCAATCTTCATTACCAGACGGTCGAGATAGCGTTTCTTACACACGAACAGTATGTTGTTAGAAACTTTGTCTGCAGGGACAATGACGTAATTTTCGTGGAGGTTGTCCAGAGTTTTACTAACGAGGAGATCTTCAAATAAACTGGGATTTCTTGATTTTATTGATGTTTTGAAACGCCGAATATGATTCAAACTTAACGACTTAATGAACCTGATCCAATTGGGCAGCGTGTCGACATCTTCGTTTGTTTTCCTTTTTAGCCACTTTCTCGTATAAACCTCAACTGCATCCATCAAAATTTTAAAATTGTACTTCAAGTTGATATGCTGGGGTTCACGAAATTTGGGACCTTTTGAAAAAACCTTGCGTAGTTTGATATTGTCTACAATATCTAGGTCATAAGATATACAGCCGTACTGTTATTAAAGGGGGAAGTGGAGCAGGCGCAATTAGTTGGTCTGGCTTTGAAGTCGTCAATTTTGAAATCACGTAAAACCCGTTTGTAATTGAAAATAATAGTTGCAATGTGCTTAATGTAGAAATACGAAATAAGTGGAACAGATTGATCTTTGAAATAATGTGGAATGTTTGATGTCACTGTTTTGCTGTGTAAAATGTTGGCGAGAATAATGGCGACCAAGGTTTTCTTGGCGAATTGAATTTTGAGAAATGTCCAGTTATCAAGTCAGTTGGCTAATTCGCGGACATGTCTGAACAGTCTATGGTTTGATATGCAGTTAATTTATTCTAGGGAATGCCAATCAGTCACTGTTGACACTAAACATGTTTGGTAGAAGAATGAAGCTTTGAACTTGGCAAAGAATACAATTTGGTACGAATGTGTTGAATACCTAGTGGAATAGTCATAAATGGAAGAAGATCGTTTATTAAAATGGCGTGCAGACGCGGGGCAGTATAATGCCTGAGTCCATGGCTTTGCAGTCTGCTAGCTATGGCTTCCATTCAATACATTCATCGCATTCACCGGATTACATCCTGGAATTGACAGATTACCCACTCTTTTATGTTATCGGTATTCCTGTACCTAACTCTTTAATCCAGTGTTCCTCTCTTTGTAGACGGTAAGGTGCACTAAGAGTGGGGTTATTTGTCTTATATGAAAAAAAATGAAATGGGGTAAATGTCAAGGAGACAACATCCCATATCCAGGTTAAAACGACCCAAAACAAAACATAGTATATTTTTGCCATAATCCTGACTTTCATATTGACAATTGAATGGTCGGGTCGGTTGAAATGTGCGTAAACATGTCGGGTCTTATTGTCCTTGACTTAAGATGATTTAAGACAGAAAATTGAAAATGATGTAAGTAAGGAACTGAAAATTATGTAAGTCAGAAAGGTGAAGGTGGTGTAAGTCAGGACGGTGAAGGTGATGTAAGTAAGGAATTGAAAGTTATATATATATAAGTCAGAAAGGTGAATGCGATGTAAATCAAGAAGGTGAAGGTGATTTACGTCAGAAAGGTGAAAGTGATTGAAGTCAGGAAATTGAAAGCTTTGTAAGTCAGAAATGTGAAATTAATGTAAGTCAAAAAAGTGAAGGTGATTTAATTCAGAAAGGTGAAGGTCGTGTTAGTCAGGAAATTGAAAGCAATGTGTGTCAGAAAGGTAAAGGAAAATGTAAGTCAGGAAAGTGAAGTTGAGGAAAACCGTGAAAGTGAAGTTGAGGAAAGCCATGAAAATGAAATTATGCAAGTCAGAAAAGTGAAGTTGGTGTAAGCCAGGAATGTGAAGGTCTGTGCAAGTCTGGAAAGTAAAGGTGATGCAAACCAGGAAAGTGTAGGCGATGTAAGTCAGAAAGGTAAAGGTGATGCAAGACAGGATAGTGAAGATGATCTAAGTCAGAAAGATGAAGGTGATGCAAGCAAGGAATGTGAAGGTGATTGACTTAAGTAAGACAGGCGTAGGTGGTGAAGATTTTCGCACATTATTACAGGTCTACTGTAAAAAGGGAATATTTAGATCCCAATTTTTTATTGTCAAAAATAAGCTGTATGTCACTTGAACCGTTATTCTGAGATAAGCCTCGTTGAAAACCGGGAACGGATGAAATTGTGCCTCTAACTCAATGGTTCAACTACACTGATGAACTTTAGTTGAATAAACATGTTTTAATAGTCTAATAGAACAAACAGACAAGTTTCTGTTTATCTTAAAACAGTAAATTATATGAAATCTCTGAAAAATACACATACTCTGGGTAAGAGGTAACAGGTAAGAGTTAGCGATATCGAGTATGAGTTAGCTAAACAGCAGAAATACGTACGCGGGTGTCTGTCATATTTAAGATTGTTATCGTTTTTACTATCATTCCACTTTTTTTCGATTTTTTTAACAGCTGATGACCATAATATACAATGACAGAATTTGTACGAACTTTTTGTCGTACATAATTGAATAGAAATGTCAAGCGACTTAATCTATGACTGAGCATTTGGTTATTTTGCACAGGTACGACATTTTTCAGGTTTAACCTTCTACATGTTTTGTTATTTTGACATTGAGAAATTGTATAGATATAAAATAGTTCTTAGTCAATTGTCTAAAACCGTTTACTTAATGAAATGAAGGTATTTTTATTTCAAGTTTTATTATTGATATCAATAAAAGGAAAAAAATTTCAATGTTTCTGGTACAATACTAGGCAGCGAGATATATTAATATTGCAGTCTTATAATCCGATATGACAAAAAATACTCCGAGAAATAACCTGGACATCATTCATGAACTCTGATGTGAAGTGCATTAAAACCGGTGTACAACAGGGATCAATTTACAGGTTTCAAACAGTGGTCAGTTTTGGGACATTTGTTATTTTTTTAATCGTCAACCAGTTTAATACTCGATAACCAAACGCTCTGGGTTAAATTTGAATATAAAGGCCCAGCCCATGGTTAAATTTCCAATAACCATACACCTGCCATGAACTATTTCTTAAATCATCGACATATAATATACATAACAAATTTATTCCTTGTGATTAACCAGTTTTAATGCACTTCGCATCAGATTTAAGGAATGATTTATAGCTTATTTCTCGGAGGTTTTTTTCATATCTAAAGACAAATAATTGGCAAATAATATAGATAGCAAGGGACTAGAATTTACCCATGTGGTACACTGGTTTAAATGCACTTCGCATCAAAGTAACTGAATGATGTCCAGGTTATTTCTCGGTGTTTTTAACGGATTATAAGAGCCACATTTTGTAAGGTAAAAGAAATGTGAAAAAAAAATCGTTTTCCTTCTAAAACCTGAAATAAAATTATCATCACATAAAGTAACCGGCAACCATTGATTAAAAAATTAGTATATTTCTATATAATTTCTCAGTGTTAAATGAAAAAACATAAAGACAGTTGAACGGAAAAAAATGTCGTATCTTTGCAAAATAACCAAATGCACAGTTAAAGAGTAAGTCGCTAGACAAGGCGATTCTTGAATGAAAACTACTTTTTAATTAGGGGTATTTTCAATTTAATGTTCGTAGGACTTTTCTTCTTGCATATTGTGATGCGTAAAAAGAGTTCGTGAAAAATGGAATGATAGTACAAACGAAAACATTCTTATGACAGTAACCCGCGTATGTATTTCCACTTGTTAGCTAACTCATACTCGATACCGCTAACTCAGAGTATGGGTATTTTTCAGAGATTTTAGGTAATATACGGTGGTTTTAATATAAACGAGGGCTTGTCTGTTTGTTCTTGTACACTATTAAAACACATTTATTCAACTTAAGTTCATTAATGTAGTCGAACAATTGAATAAGAGGCATTATTTCGTCCGTTTCCAGTGTTTTCAACGAGGCTTATCTCAGAATAAAGCTTCACCATCGTAGTTTTGTCCTAAAATATATATTTGATATAACTGATTATTCGGATTTCGTTTGGTTTTATGCATTTTAAACATTTTTGAAATTATGGATTTCCTTTGTTTGGGTTCTAGTGCTGCTGATGAGGAATAAATTTCCGAAATGGCCATACAGCTCATTAAAATTATTGCAGTTGGAGTTGACATATATGTCATGGTCTCGTGTTCATTTACTCCATATCCTTTCATAAAATATTTAATACAGGAGTTTGTCTTTTATTGCAGTGTGGAGTTGGTAAAACAATTCCCCGTAGTACAGATGTATGCTCTTTATTTTTCTTAGATATGGTGTACTTGTACATGAGATAATATCTCATGTGTACACTTTGTTCAATTACTATTATTTAAATATATGTAAATTCTAAAATCGAAGGATTAACTCCCACCATCGTAGTTTTGTCCTAAAATATATATTTGATATAACTGATTATTCGGATTTCGTTTGGTTTTATGCATTTTAAACATTTTTGAAATTATGGATTTCCTTTGTTTGGGTTCTAGTGCTGCTGATGAGGAATAAATTTCCGAAATGGCCATACAGCTCATTAAAATTATTGCAGTTGGAGTTAACATATATGTTATGGTCTAGTGTTCATTTACTCCATATCCTTTCATAAAATATCTAGTGTCCGTATCACACTGAAATTGTTGCACTAGTTTCCAGTTAAGGTTGGAACCATGAGAACACATCGAATGACATTCGACTTTTTAAAATAATATTCCGTTAATATAGAAAAAAACGCATATCCGGAAGTCCCGCTAACGAAATGTGTTTTCATATCATTTGGATATGATTTAGACCGATTGGTGGCCGTGTTTATTAACATGATAGACATTTTTATTCTTTTTCGATAAACAAAATTGTGCGTAGCTAGATGTCCCTCGCCGCACAAGAAATTTAAAAACCCACATGTTAGAAAATGTAGAAGTAACTAGCTTCAAGTGTTGTATTGATTAAAAAAAGTGTTCTAAACATAGCAATAAAATTAGCAAAAGCATTAAAGATGCAAGAGCCAGGATCTAATTTACACAAATTCCTGAAATTAAAACATGTAGCAAAACAGTCAAACACTCCGCTTTCATCACCTTTAAAAAAAATTGCAGGGATTCCACTTATAATATAAGTAATTCATATTGCTGAAATAAAAAAAATGGCCCCTTTTGAAAAAAATGGGCATAAGCTCCCGTTATAATCTAGCTGATACATATTACTGAAATCGTAAAAAAATGTGTAAAAGAATACTTTTTTCTATATTTTCAGTGCTCTTGTTTGGTTTCCATGTCAACCAAAAGTTCCACTATCCATTACAACCCATATCAGACTACTATTGAAAAAAATGTGCAGGGGTTCCCCTTGTAATCTAAGTAGAACATATTGCTGATATCAACCCCCCTTTTCAAACAAAAATATTGGGCAGGGATTCATCTCATAATCTAGTTAATACATATTGCTTTAATCGTAAACAAATACTTTTTTGTAAAATTTCAGTTTTCTGACATGGTTTCCATGGCAACCAAAAGCTCCACTATCAATTATAACCCATTTCAGGCCGCAATTGAAAAAAATGAGCAGGAGTTCCCCTTACAATTAAGGTAATACATATATTGCTGAAGTCAATCATTCTGAGTCCCCCTTTCAAAAAAATTTCGGCAGGGGTTCCCCTTAAAATTTAAGCAATCCCCCCTTACATTATCGTAAAAAATATCTAGAATTTCTAAACTTTCAGTTTTCTGGTTTGGTTTTCCGTGACAACCGAAAGCTGTACTTTCCATTACAACCAATTTCAGACCACCATTCCAAAAAAAATTGGGGCACGGGTTCCCCTCATAATCTACTTAAAGATATTGCTGAAATCGTAAAAAAAAACTTTTTTTTGTAAAATTTCAGTTTCCTGACTTGATTTAAATAGCAACCGAAATCTCCGCTATCAATTACCACCCATTTCACACCTCAATTGAAAAAAAATTAGGGCAGTGGTAAACTTATAATTAAAGTAATATATATTTTGCTGAAATCAAACATTTTGAGTCGCCCTTTCCAAAAAAAAAATTTGGGCAGGGGTTCCTCTTAAAATCTATTTAATACATATTACTGAAAACGTTATAAATATGAGGCAGAATACTATTCTTAAAATTTCAGATTTCTTGTTTGGTTTCCATGGTAACCAAAAACTCCACTATCCATTACAACCCATTTCAGAACACCATTCCAAAAACATTAGGGGAGGGGTTCCCCTTATAGTTTAAGTATAAATACATATTGCTGAAATCAAACATTACAAGTCCCCCTTACACAAAAAAATTGAGCTGGCTTGGTTTCCATGGCAACCAAAAGCTTGACAATTACAACTCATTTCAGACAACCATTCCAAAAAAAAATGGTACGGGTAACCATTATAATTTAACTAATACATATCGCTGAAATCGAAACATGTTTGAAAAGAAAACAGCTATTGATTGATTGATTGAATATTGTTTAACGTCTACTCAGCAATATTTCAGCTATATCAAGACGAGAACAAGTTTGTTAATAAATAATCACTTTGGAGTATGGAAAGGGCCATGGGACGGGAAATAGCTATCACTGAAAGGTATTTATAATGTATTATTGCTGAGCAGAATTCTCAAAAATAATAAGTCTTTGAGGGTTTCAGGAAATTTACCAAAATTAGAATTTTTTTATTTTAAAAAATATTTCCTACTCTATCATTTTGTGAAGCTTTGACATCTTTGCAAAAAAAAAAATAGTGAATAAGTTGATTTCCTCCCTTGGTTTTATTACCTCTCTTTTTAAAATTATGACCTCTCTTTATTTCTTTTTTTTTGGTAGTTAAAGACACCCCAAAAAGTATTTTAAGGGGGAAGCCTAAATTTTCCACTCGTTTATTTTTCTTAGATATTTTCAGTATTACAACTACACATGTTCATGTCGATTTTCAGCAATTTTCAACAATTTTTACCGTCCCATTTTATGTCTAGTGGTCATCAAAGGTACCCTGTTTCCTCATATTATTTGGTCCGTCCGTTCAGGTCTTGATTGTGGTGTATAAAATTGTCTCTAATTAAATTTGTATTTCATCTAAAATTATTTCAAATGCAAAATTCTGTAGTTTAGACATGTGTGAAAGAAAGCATGAATAATAATAGTAAATTTAAATATTTTGAATTGAAATACATGGGTGTTCTAAATAGTATAGGCTGAAATTTTTACTGTATTTTGATCACTATTAAACACTTCTTGTAAAAACTTCTGTCGTTTAATTTTCACCAAAAACTGAGAATAGAAAGAAAACTAGTAAATGTAAGATATATTAAAATTTCAGAAAATTCTACCGTCCCATTTTTTCTTAATTTAGAATAAAGTTGGTAAAAATAAATAAAATTGCTGAATCTGTGCTATAAATTATCTCCCTAGGAAGAAATCCGACTTTTGCATATTTTCATTATCTTTGGACCGCATTGCAAAAATGTAGAGTAAAATGCACTCATTATAAATAACTGGATGTTGGGTATTTGTTTTCATTACAAAATTAATATTTATTTGCTGTGTTGAAAAAAAAATATAATTTTAAAATTGTAATGATTCTATTTGTTTGTGTAAGTAATAAAAAAGTGAAAAACAGAGTTATCTCCTCCTACCCCAGGTCCACCCCCCTTAATGTACATATTTAAGCTAATCTGATGTATAGTACATGATATAGTAATAAAAAGAACATTTCTATTTGTTATTTTTGTTATTAAATAATACCAGACATGAGATGTTATGCTTAATATCCTGCTTTGAATTTCAAAATGTTAAATGTTTATTATTCCTATAAAGTTTCAGTCCGATATTGCTCAAATAAATCGCAATGATATAGTACATATGGTGACTAACAATCTTGGAAAATTTGAAGGAAATCTGGTTTCTGAGGAATGGCGTCCACAAGATCTGTCACTGTACATTTGTATAACATTGTTAATAACTCCTACAATATTTGACGAATCAAAACGCGATGCGATCTGATCTAGTACACATGGTAACTGACAATCCTGTAAAATTAGAATCATTAGCGGTTTCTGGGTAGTTGAGTGCACAAGATTTGCCATTGCATAACCATGTGGAAATATTCAAAGTCCCACAACTACCACAACATTTGGCGAATCAAAATGGCGATGCGATATGATCTAGTACTAATGGTGAGTTACAATCCTGAAAAATTTGAAGGAATTCCGACAAGCCGTTTCTGAGGAGTTTCATCCACAAAGGTGTGACATACGCACGGACGAACAGACGTACACCCGTACACAGATCATTACTAGGTCCCACCGTCGCGTTGCGGCGTGGGACAAAAAAGATACATGTTTTTGCGTTGTTAGTGAAATATGAGTTTGACCGTTTGAGTCATCAAAGGTACCCTGTTTCCTCATATTATTTGGTCCGTCCGTTCAGGTCTTGATTGTGGTGTATAAAATTGTCTCTAATTAAATTTGTATTTCATCTAAAATTATTTCAAATGCAAAATTCTGTAGTTTAGACATGTGTGAAAGAAAGCATGAATAATAATAGTAAATTTAAATATTTTGAATTGAAATACATGGGTGTTCTAAATAGTATAGGCTGAAATTTTTACTGTATTTTGATCACTATTAAACACTTCTTGTAAAAAATTCTGTCGTTTAATTTTCACCAAAAACTGAGAATAGAAAGAAAACTAGTAAATGTAAGATATATTAAAATTTCAGAAAATTCTACCGTCCCATTTTTTCTTAATTTAGAATAAAGTTGGTAAAAATAAATAAAATTGCTGAATCTGAAATAAAAGTAGACTTAATTTTTATTTCGTGTTGTTGTGTGTTGTAACCAGAATTTAACAACACATCGATGTTAAATGTTTATATTTGACTTTCAGTTTTTTTCACTTTCATTCAGATCACAAATAATGAATCATGATTAGTTCTTATGTTTTAAACAATGAAGTGTGTTATTGTTTTATTAGTTTAATTTCTTATATTTACAGCATTGCGACACATGGATGATTCTCCGTTCTTGTTTGTTTCTCCTCCATAAACACATTATATAAACTAGCTGTATAAACAGATTTTCTTGGAATATTATACAACTTGGTGAATCAAATTAACCTTGAAAGGGAAAAACCTACATTTTACAAAATTGTTACATGTCCAAACTAAGATTCTGATTTTCTGTCTTAAGCTAAAATATTGACTGGAGTTCGGTTCTGTAATCTATTGGTAGTGTCCTTAAGAAAAAGATAACCATGGTTTTATTGTATGTTGGTTTATAATGAACAAGAACAAGCCTTCTTTGTAGTTTTGTCCTTAGCCATATTTAATATTACATGTACTGATAATTTGGACTTCGTTGGGTTTATGCATTTTAAACATTTTTTGAAATTATGGATTTCCTACTTTTGGGTTCTGAAATGGCAATACAGCTCATTAAAATTATTGCAGTTGAAATGAACATATTTGTTATGGTCTCATGTTGATTTACTCCATATACTTTCATAAAAATATTCTTAATTCAAAAAGCCGTTTTTTTTTTGTCGAATTTGAAAAAAATGGACATGGAACACTATAATACTAATACGACGCCTTAGATCAATGGACATATTACAATATTGTCCCCTGCAATTGGTACAGATTGCTTTGCAATATAGTAACCTTAGTCGTGGAAAAGGCAATCTGAAAAACTCAATTGACAATTTCATTATGTTATTGTTTTTGTAAACTATAAACTGAATATGTAGAAACACATATAAATTTTCAATTCATTTAGTTTAGGGTATTGAAATCCATTGGTGCATATCAATTATGATTTAAAATGACAGATGTTTGTTTTAATTCAAACAATTTAACAATTATACCCCTAACTCTTATATCGAGAGATAGTACATTTGTTAAAAATTCTTATAACCCGGAAGAAGTTTATGTAAACAACCACTAGGAAGTGCAAAGTTTGAAAATGAATTACTTCTTCATATCGTTTTTTATTTGTGTTATTTTTGTAAAGTTCAGCTTTTCTGCAGTAGCACTGCCACCTAAATGTTATTTCTTTGGAAGTGGTAATATGCGATGTTCTCCGATTATACCATCATTTCTCCAAACGTACAATTTGGAATTGTCGAGCGTGGTATCACTAACCCTCTACGGAGATTGGACGTTGCGAACTTTGCCTCATGACATCTTCAAATTTGCGCAAAATATCAAACATCTGATGATGAATGACGTTGGATTACAGGAATTGCCCTGTGAAATTTTTATCCCTTTGAAAAGCAAGTTGGAAAGTGTTACAATGGATGGCAATTTATTTTCCGAATTTCCAATATGTTCTTTAAAGGAAGTGGTGTCGCTAAAAAAAATAAGTTTTAGAAACCAAAAATTGAAAATATTTGTGGCAGATGATGTTAAATGGAGTTCATTAACAGAAATTGACATTTGCAACAACGATATAGAGATATTCAATTTAACTATAAACAATAATGATGAAGCGAAACTTTCATTGGACAATAATTACCTTGTTGATCTCTCTATAAATCGTTTAAATACCATATGGTACATATCAGCCAAAAACAATCGTCTAGGATTTGTGAACAGGCATGTATTTCAAACATCAAAGTCGTCACTTCGGTACTTGGACTTTTCAGGGAACAGACTTGATGACCGGATTTGGGATACACTTAAAGAGACTTTATCACTAGAATCTATCAAATTGCAACATAACAATATCATTACCGTGAGGTCATCCGTATTAAATAGTGCTTCTAACTTAAAATACTTGGATATGTCCTCGAATCAAATATTATCGTTAGAAGATGTACAACTTAGGTCAGGTAAAATGACAGATGTTTGTTTTAATTCAAACAATTTAACAACTATACCCCTAACTTTTATATCGAGAGACAGAACATTTGTTAAAAATTCTTATTGCAAATTAGACCTCTCCAGTAATTTTATAAAACAGTTGCACCTACCAATACCATCCAAAAGTTCTAATACTCGTTCATACTTCCGTTTATATTTAGAAGATAATAGATTGGTGTCACTCACCTTTAATTATATTGATACACAAATCGATGTTTTATCAATATCGAACAATCATTTTTCAATTTTGCCACATCTGCCAAAAGCCAGAAGTTATATCTTATCAAATAATCCTTTAGACACTAATGATATCATGCATAAATTAAAATATGAAATGAATTCATCACAAACGATAGAAGTTTATTTTGTAAGGAAGAACGTCCAGATATACCTAACCTCATCATGCCAAATCTTCGATATCTGTACATAAGAAACAATTGTGTACCACTGGATATTCTTTGTAAACTGAACACAACACAGCTTACATTGTACTTAAATAACAATTGTAATGGTGGTCCTTCATGTAATATACAACCTAAATCGTTCCATACTCTGATCCTAAATAACTGCTGTTTCAATGACACAAGAGAAGAACATATAAACAAATACCTTGAGAACGGTACATTTTCAAATGTTCAAGCCTCCCAGAATCAAATACAAAAAATACCACCAATACAGTTTAAAAATTCTGGTAGATATAGTGTTGACCTTGACTTTTCAGAAAATGAGATAAAGGCATTAGACCAAATAACAATTTATTATGCTAACCGTGTAACTGTAAATTTTGCAAAAAATGATATATCAATGGTGCAACCAGTAACTATTTTTTCATATTCATATTCCGAAATGTATGTACATCTGAATTATGAAAATAATTCGTTTTCGTATCTAAATGATTCATTATTGAACATTTACTTTCATCGATTCGTTTGGTATCTCAGATTTTTTGTTTCAATTGATGTAAGTTTCAATTCCCTCAATTATATTAACTTTGATCAACTTGTTAATATAACGGACGCTCGCGATTATTTGTCGTACAATAGACTTAATGCACGAATAAATGCATCGTATAATAATATAAAAAATTATGATACATGTCTAAATATAGATAAGTCCCTTCATTGGCATTTTTATGACGTAACAATCGACCTCTCTCATAACAAACTGTCATATCTACCAAACAGATCATGCCAAATGGCACGCGAAATGTTTTTCGGACATAACTTATTAACGAACATATCCACAATATTACCATCAGCCGACACAATCACACTAGACCTGAAATGGAATTTTACCAGTGAAATTCACCTAGATGCCTTCGATAACTTGACAAGTTTACAGACTCTTAATCTGCAGGCAAACATGTTAAAGTTCTTCCCAACAACTGTAACAAAAGTTACAAATTTACTTCATCTTAATTTAGATGGTAATTTGATCACAGAAATACACTGGAATGCCTTTGACAAACTCACTAAACTCAGAACTTTGGATCTGAAAGGAAACATGCTACAGAGCTTTCCTTCATCTCTACAAAAATTACAATTTTTACAAGAACTGCATGTACGTTTCGACAATATAATAGCTGACAAAGATACAAAATCAGAGAGGATAATATATTCAGCTTACAGCTCCATAGATTTACAAAGTAACAAGTCAAGATTTCGTGAATTGCATCCTACTGACAATTTTGTCTTATGCGATTGCAACATGTTGTTTCTCAGAAATTATACGTTGAAAGCTAATGGTAGATGTTCTGCCCCTCCTGAATTTGAAGGTTATCACGTGTCATGTTTTCCGCATAGTCATTGCATCGGACACAAACCTCTTTACATCACAAGACAAACTGTAGAGACCTGTCGGAATGATGACTTTATTGATTTTAGAATTACAACAATTGAGTTAAAGAATCATTTAATAGTAAAAAGTAAACGTCTGGGGCAAAGAATTCAGGAATACATAAAATTAACAGCATATGCTAATGGGGAAGAAGTAAAAAATATTGTTGTAAACGATAGTAGTCAAACCAATATATTCATATTGGAACGTGATACAGAAGCCGACAAAGTTTGCTTATTTGCTCTTCTAAAAAACTCTGGTACTTTTAATCGATGCGATAGAATTTCTTTGTTACCAAATAAAGCATTGGATAACAACCAAATTACCCATGAAAGCAATCAAACCAGTGTGTATGCTGTAAGTAGCCTTTTTGCAGTAAGTCTTCTAATTAATATTGTTACAAGTGTTTTTATCTTGACAAAGTATAAAAAGCCAAAGAAATTAAAACAAAGTAATAATCAAACAGCACGTGCTAATGTATATGAAATGACATCTGAGACTAATCGTTGTAATGAAGATAATTTAACATATGATGAAATTTCGGGACAGTCGGGAGGAACGAATAATCAAGCCTATATAAATCTTTCATTCTAAGATGTACATGTATGACGATATTCAAAGGAATATCTCCCTCATGCACAGCTCTGTCTGTCCTTAGCTGAATTTGGCTTTACATTAAGATGATATTGGTTATTTTTTCTCTATCATTTTTTGAAAATTTTTATGTTAATGGTCTTTAAAACGTTTAGATTTTATCTGCACTGAAGAGACATAAGTTGTCGAATTGCGCATATTGGCCACTTCTTAATTTTTTGTATAACAGTACAAGGATAAACAGCTGGAAAGCCCCTTAGTAGGTCGACTCAACCTGATCATTGTTTTTGTTGTATCTCTGTTTTCTACATGAGTGCCTTTATTCAAGAAGGTCGCCGAAAATACAAATACTCGAATAGAAAAACAATATAAGTATCATTTTGCCCTTTCATTGGACTCAATTTTTCAAATTGAAAAATTGGTCTCTTTTCACCGGTTGAAATCCTCGATATAATAACCAATCAGAGGCCGATTTAACAAGAAAAGCAAAGGTACATTTTACTTGTTGCAATTGTTTTGGCACGTAACTGTATAAGGATGACTCTGCAAATACAAATTACCTTTTGAAACCTTTCCTCGAATGTACCTATAATTCTGGAGCCGGGTTTCCTCTTAGATATTCTTGCCTACATTTCATTTGTTAAAAAACACAATGATTATTTTCGAAACTGCTAACAATAACCATTGTTCATAGACATGCGATGACATGCACTACTAAACGCTTAAAGTCTGAAACGGGCACTTTTTGTACTGAAAAGTACTGAAAAGTACTCGACCAGTCTCAACTTGTCTGAAAATTACTAACTTAGTCTCGACCAAAGTTTGATTCAGTCTGAAATTTACTGAACCAGTCTCGACCTGTCTCGACTAGTCTGGACCTGTACTGAAAAAATCTCGACCTGTCTCGACTAGTATGAACCTGTATTGAAAGGATCTCGACCTGTCTCGACCAGTCTGAACCTGTACTGGAGAGTGTCGACCTGTCTCGACCAGTCTGAACCTGTACTGGAAAGTGTCGATTTGTCTCGACCAGTCTGATAAAGTACTGAAAGAGTCTCGGCCTGTCTAGACCAGTCTGATTTAGTACTGAAAGAGTCTTGACCTATCTCGACCAGTCTAAAGTTGTAATGAAATTGTCTTGATCATGAAAATCTCTTAAACATACTTTACATAAGAAAATTAATTTAGTGTTTTAAAATTAAATTCTTAAATCAACCCTTCATGCATTGACTGCAAAATGTTTTTATCCCCGCACTTTCGAAGAAAGTTCGGGGATAATGTAATACCCTCCGTCTGTCCGTCCGTCCGTCACACTTTTCTTGTGTCTCAAACTCCTCCTACATTTTTGGATTTAGGGATTTAATTTTGTTGTAGAATTGTTGCATATAGTGTGCAGATGCGCAATAAGCTTTCGGAATTTCGATATTGGTCTTGGTGCAAACAAGAGGCCCCATGATGTCAATTTTTACACATGTGGCATGTGACACAAACTCCTCCTACATTTATGGATTTAGGGATTTAATTTTGTTATAGAATTGTTGCATATAGTCTGTAGATGCGCAATAAGCTTTCGGATTTTTGATATTGGTCTTGGTGCAAACAAGAGGCCCCATG